>VONZ01001266.1:0-180106 GCA_012976165.1 Labeo catla | reverse complement strand
CCACAAGTAGCTGGTGCTCATCGGCAGAATCCCAGTGAGGGAGGTTAGGTTAGGATAAGGAAACCACATTGGAAAACTAGGCAGGGAATGCCATCTGGTTCCTATATCCAAAGTATATCATAATTACTTCACAACAAAAAAGCTTTAATGTCAACTGTGTGCGTGTCTCCGAATGTCGGTGAGGGGTGGGGAGGGGGTGTCGGGGGTGTTTTTGCAGAATTGGCCATGTCATAAAAAGACCTTGG
This sequence comes from Labeo catla, assembly GCA_012976165.1. NCBI lineage: Eukaryota > Metazoa > Chordata > Actinopteri > Cypriniformes > Cyprinidae > Labeo > Labeo catla. The sequence continues at coordinate 179,861 of VONZ01001266.1, read as the reverse complement.
GGGTTCTGCATGTAGCCAGGCAAAAGTTAATTTTCTGGGTCAGGAAATTAAGGTGGTGTGGGCAGGGAGGACTGTGAACACTAATGAAGCCAGTCATTCTATGACAGGAAGGGCCACTGACTGCAGGATGCCCCCTCTCAGCATGCTTCATCTTCCTGTGGTCTTCACATTTATAGAGTGGATTTAACAGATTTGTAAAAAAGCTCATTAAAATCTATCAAACAAAACTGCGTGTTACTAACATTCTCAATATGAGTGCTACTTCAGTATTAAAACTCTCATAATTGCTCATCTGTTTCCAAACTTGGCCCACATTAAAACAGTGTGTGGAAAGATTTCAGGCAAAGATAAACATCTTTCATGAATTCAGTAATGAGACACACACAAACACTTAGGTCCAGACCTTGGGTCTAGGTCGTATTTGTCAAACTCATAGCCACTGTGATGAGTAAAATGGCTTAATTCAGCAGGCACAGTCATTGACATTTTATCATTATGCATACAATTACTGAAGGATCTGGAGGGCATTTGTTTCAGAAATCTCATCCTGCTCTGTGTTTCTGTATCCTTGGAGATGTAAATGTAATGAAATATAAAAATGCCTTAAAAGGGCAGTATGATTCATCAACAAGTTCAGGAAAGACACTTCAGGGGCCACACATGATATATGTATAAACCCTAATTATCAAAGAGCATTTTTAAGTTAGAATTTTGTGAGGAAAAGATAATCTGAGTTTGTCACATATCCAATTTAATTATGTTCATTTAAGTTTCCAGAGAGTACCCTGACTGCTGTGGTTACTGACAGTAGTAAAGTAAAGTAAAGTAAAGTAAAATAAAATAAAATAAAATAAAATAAACAATCAGCGCTTCAGAACAAATTCTTAGCTTTTCCACACACATAGCCTATACTTCTGTCATATCCTAGGAATGTGTTCATACCTCGCTTGTCTTACTTACATGCTAATTAGCCACAAGTTTAGCACATGTTTGAACTCAGTCTCTCTGGAGGAGGGGTGATCAAAGAGCAGCTGCAGAATGTTTTATTAACAGATGCACTAAATTATGGATGAGACCAAATGTGTGGCTCTCAGTCTTAAGCACATTGTATAATATTTCACCCTGACACAGTTCTTCATCAGCCAAAAAAAGGACTGCCTTTATATTTATGTAGTTAAAAAAAAAATAAAAAAATGTTAGTCTTGGAAAGCAGCTGCGGTAAAACGTCCACAATATTACAAAGTTATATGTACTACACTCCTGAATGTTCTCTGAAAATATAGATAAAAAAGATAAAATCTTAAGCATACTGAATGTAGCTTATGTTTATTTCATAGGTTGTAGGTTATGTGTAATTTCGGTTTAATTATTTGTTGTTGTGAAGGTTAGACTGCATAACAGTGTCCTTGTAGAGTTAATTTGCTAGCACTCTGCATGTTAAATGACTGTTTTTTTTTTTTTGTTTTTTTTTTTTTGCTAGAGGGACAGAGAAAGAAGCAATGCCCACCTGTACTTATGTCCATAACACTGACCAATAAAGATATCATGAGCCTTAAAATGACAGAGTCAACCTGCTAAATTAAAAATTATTATTAACAACTTTCTGTTTGTTAATAATACAGAACTATTTAATAGGCAGAGATTGTTTCCATACACTCATTATGCTACTAATGTAACTCAGTGCCAACTAAAGGGCCGAAGATATTTAAATAATATAACTTAAGTATACTCTTAACCTTTGACTTTCTGGAAATTAAGATAACTGAATGTTTTTTTTTTACATGTAATTTCCAATCTGGCACAGCTGAACGCATTCATGCGTTGTGACATCACTGTGGTTAGGTGGGTATTTAAACTATTTCCGATCACACTCTACTTGCTTTCCTGCAAAAAGCAACATTTTCTGTGAGACAACCCTAAAGATGCTCAGGTAAAAGAACAGAACAGAAAAGGGGTAATGACAAATTCTGTGATTAAATAATCTTTATACAACATTATTTACCACATTATTGCCTTTTTATTCTTTATGAAAGTAACGTTTATTTCTAAATAAAATAAACTGAAGAATATGTGTTAATATATATTGAATTAATAGTGCCCTAGACAAAATGTTTTATGGGTCCATGGGCCTCCCTCTCTAGGTTGCAATGAATGACAGGCATGCATGAGCCCTGAGATTGTTTTGGAGGGGCTCTGGAGCGTGCTGTTTTGAGTCCCATTTTTTTTTTTTTTTTTCTACAAATGTCATTGCCATGCAAATGCCTTAGGACTAAGGACATAAGTGGATTTATTGTTCTGTTATTTATGACTGTTTTTCTTTCTGATCTCTTTTTGACATGTTAAGCAGGTTGTTATTTTCAGAATTCTAAAATAATAGGCTGTCGTTACAATGTAAAAATATGATGAGTAATGAAATGGAATCACAAGTGAAAAAGGAGAGAGTAACACTGACTTTTCCATGGAAATGGAAATGTACTCAAATGATCTGTAAATGGACAAAGCCCACTGAAAACCACATACATCCCTATTGTTCATCGGCAAGTAATAATTATCATTCACATATAATACAGTTTATTTATGTAGACAACCAGTTCTGGCAAGAGGCAGGAACGAGGCAAGCATGATTTCATCTCTTAAAGATGGCAAGCGCACTTTAACTCATGATTCTAAACAAATGAACACAATTATGAGACAGTTTGATCGGAAGTTGTACTTATCAGAGACTAGTGTCTTAGCTGACTCGTATCATTCTTTTCTGAACCAAATTAAACTTCCTAGTCTATCCGAGGAGCAGCAGGCGGACCTGAATAAGCCCATCACAAAGGAAGAAGTGTTACAGGCAATTAAGTCCCTGAAAGGTGTCAAGTCTGCAGGCCCTGATGGTTTTGGTCCCGAGTTTTATAAAAAGATGAGCAAATTTATTTTAGAACCCCTAACAGATATGTACATTGATTCATATAAAAAGCGGTGTTTGCTGGCTACCTTAAACATGGCATATATTTCATTGATGCAGAGAAAAAAAAAACAGGCCTGTAAGCCTGTTAAATGTGGATTGTAAGCTGCTATCCCTCAGCTAATAAACCCAGACCAGACAGGTTTTATTCAACAAAGACTTGCATATTCCAGTGTCAGGAGACTGCTAAACATAATACAGTATTCACAAATATCCAAAACTCAAGTGCTTTCCTTAGACACAGAAAAGGTACTTGACTGTGTGGAATGGGGGTATATGTTTGAAGTGCTGGGCAAATTAATTTAGGCACAGACTTTCTTAACTGGATTTGGACTCTTTACTGTGGACCAGCTGCTCGTGTTATTACTAATCGCCTTCGCTCTCTTCCTTTCCCTTGGGGTGAGGTATAAGGCAAGGCTGCCCTTTGTGCCCTCTTCTTTTTGCCTTAATTCTAGAACCCCTTGCAGAGACTATTAGAACTCACACTGATAACCAGGGAGTTGAGATTGGCCAGTCTGTTCATAAAATTGCATCATATGCCAATGATATACTTCTATTTCCTACAAATGCTGAAACAACTTTTAGTTTGATATGAGGTTATAGGATAAATTATGATAAATCTGAAGTTATGCCCCTAGGGGGAGATATCTCTACTAGCTCCTTCAGAACTTTGGAAACTTAACTTGGCCTCACTTATTAAAAGTATAAAAGATGATTTAGAGCGTTTCTCCCCATCCATGGATGCGGATAATTAATCTCATTAAAATGAACATCCTTCCTTGAATAATATATCCCATGCAAATGTTACCACTCTGGTTTCCTAAAAAGAATATTTTAGATCTGGAAAGAAGTTTTTCAAAATTCTATGGGTTAAGATGGAGATATTACAACTGCCAGTAGATAGTAGTGGACAGGTGTTACCTAACTTTAAGTTTTACAATTGGGCTTGCCCTGCTGGTACAATTTGGAATTGGCTGCACTCTTATTTAAAATCTCAGGCCTGCATGGATGGGCGGGTGGTGATGCCATACTTGTTAAGTCCGCTTACGAGCAGTATGGGCCTTAAGTTATGGCCTGAAATTAAAAACAACCCTATCATATTCAATACAGTTAAAGTATGGCAGGACATTGTGAGTCTGATACAGGACAAGATTTGACACCTTTGAAAGGCAATAGATATTTTCTCCCTGGTGTTTAAAAATGCTTATTCCATAGATGGCATAAAAAGGGTATAAGAGTGGCTGGGGATTTATTTTTAGATAACACTTTAATGTCTTTTAACCAACTAAAGGACAAATTTGAGCTTGGAAGTGGTAGTTTTGGGGATACCTTCAGAGTCGCCATTTTATTAACTCTGTTAACTTCAAGCCTCCTTGGGAAATGCCACTATACTGCGATATAGATGTTTTTTTTTTGTTGAAAATGGCTGATACATGACACCTTTTTTTTAAAAACATTCTTTTATTTAATGGATCACAGTGGTATTGATCATATTTGCCATACTTGGGAGAAAGACCTTAGTACTGAGTATATAGATGATGACTGGGTAGATATAGATAAATCTTTTAGAAGTATATTTACTTGCAATAGACTGGTCAAAATACAATACAAATTGTTGCTAAGACTCTATATTACCCCACACATTTTGAATAAGACCTAGTTTGCCAGCAAAAGACATTACTTTAACTGCTAACCGGTTTCTACTCTGCAATAAGCTCCCATTATTTGCTAGAAAATGCATCCTTATTGAGTGGATTCACTTTAGACCTCCATCACTTTCCCTTTGGTATGGAGTCATCTTCAGAATATTAATATCAAGAGGTTCATGAAAGGCTGAGAACTGTATATATTTTATTTTCATTGTATTTTTTTCTTGATTATTTATTAAAATTATTATATTATTATTATTATTATTGATTTTGTTTTGATTATTGTGCTTTAATATGGCGTAACTCTTTGTCTTGGGATCTCTCTGTAGTTCTTTTAGGATTATGGAGAGCCCCCTTTGAGCAGCTTGATTCAGTTGAGCTAAAATATCTGTCTTTCACTTCCTTTCTGTCGCGCTCACTTCCATCAAGAGGTTGGGGGACCTGCAGGCATTCTTGCTTCAATGAATCGTGCCTTGAGTTTGGTCCAGCTGATTCTCACTTTAGCTTGAGACCCTGGCCTGGTTATGTGGCCAAGGTTCCCACAACTCCTTTTCAGGATCACCCTCCAAGCGCTGCCCTCGGAGGAGGCAGACCCGGTTCTTGCATTGCTGTGTCCCATCCACGCCTTGCACTTTTACGTGGAACACACCTGGAGCTTCAGATCCTCTGGGCAGCTCTTTGTCTGCTTTGGGGGACAGCGAAAGGATGGCTGTCTCCAAGCGGAGGTTGGCTCATTGGTTGGTGGATGCCATCACCTTGATGTACCAGTCCCAAGGTGACCCGTGCCTCCACTCGCAGTGTCGCCTCCTCCTGGGCACCTCTCTTGCAGACATTTGCAGAGCTGCGGGCTGGGCGACACTTAAAACCTTCGCAAGATTCTCTCATCTTTAGGTGGAGCCGTGTCCTGCCACGTGTTAGGCAATAGCAGGTAATTAGTGGGAGTTGGGCTCGGTGTTTGGCTTGCGGTGCAGTTCCTTATTTGGATACCTGTGTTTTATTCCCAGTTGTTCCCCACCAGTGAACCCTGGGTCCTCCGTTGCCCCGCAGTCACAGACTTGGGGGAGAAGTCTGTTACTGCGTCTGGTAGAGAGTATGCCATCTTTTCTCTCTGGACCTGGCACTGATGTCTCAGATTCTGCCACAGGCAGTCTTCCACCTTGTTCCCCTCAATTTCTTTCATTTGTCCAAGTTTTTCACATGACCTTATATTCTGTCATTGTGCCTCTGCCCCCCAACGGTTGCTGATGCTTGTCTAGAAAGCTAAAAGCTAGACCCCCTGGTGGGCCCCTTTATCTGGCTTACAGGGCATTGGGAAGGTTAAAAATTAAGATACATTTGTTCTGACATGCTTGCATGTCACCATTTGCATTCTCAATTTACATAACACAGTTCAGGTTGTGGCGTTTTCCACAGGGACCCCTAACGTCAGTCGACGTAACATTGAACGTCTCGGTTACATATGCAACCCTCGTTCCCTGAAGGAGGGAATGGAGACGTTACGTCCCTCATGCCACAACCTTGAACTGCGCTGAATTCCGGGATGCGTTTTGGCTCCTCAGCACAAACCTAAATGAGTGGATGCACGCCGCCATCTTATATACCGGTATGTACGGGGAGTGGCTTGGCATGCAAATTCCACTTGCTGATTCTCCTTGGCCTTTTCTTCTAATGCTCAGAGGTGACTGGGGCTCCCAAGGGAGACCCCTAATGTCAGTCAACGTAATGTCTCCGTTCCCTCCTTCAGGGAATGAGAGTTACATAAATAACTGAGACATTTTGTCTGTAAATAAATAAATAAATAAATAAATAAATAAATAAATAAGAAAGTCTTAAATCATATTGGGATAAATAAAGTGATGCTTTTCAGGTCATACGCTTTTTCATATATCAACAAAAAAATGCTCCTTACTTTTTAGCATTTTTAATACTTTGCAACCTGTAACCCTAGATGGTTTTAAGGTGGTGGGGATGCACACATTTATTGTACAAAATATCTTCAAATTCCTTTTCTAAGCACTTAAGGACTTAATTGACCTGACCATCATCACTGCCTCTGACCACCAGAGCTATGCATGATTTAAAGGGATCATCAGATGCCCATTTTCCACAAGATAATATGATTCTTTAGGGTCTTAATAAAAAGTCTACAACATGCTTTGGTTAAAATTTCTCAATGGTAGTGTAAAAAACACCCTTTTTTCCTCGTCAAAATCAGCTCTTTCAATAGCAACCCATTTTTTTTGGTGTTTCTTTAAATGCTAATGAGCTTTGCTCACCCGTCCCTCTCTTTTGTGGGGTGACGAGCCGTGCTCTGAAAGACTATTTACTTCAGCTGTATTTACCCGCGAAACTTGCTAACTAGCGGCTCAGATGTCGGGAGTAAATGACGACTGCTATGTTCATAATTACATCCAACAACAGAACACCTCAGTCGTTCACAAATAAGTAGCTGAGAATTACATGATTTGAACAAGGGGATATTATTTTTAGGGATTAAATAAAAAACACTGTATGGATTTTTATCACTATAGGGTGGATGTGTACACACACTGCCAAAACACACTTATGTTCAAACAACATGTAAAAGTGAATTTTGCATCCGATGACCCTTTTAAATACAAATATGGGCTGATCACTTCCATCCATATGAGGTAGAGAGTTCCAGTGATTGTTCTGCATATACTGCATTTTTTGCAACATCTGGCAACCTCTGCAGTCTTTATAACTTTTGCAGGGTGTCACAAGAATCCATGGAACCATTTGAATGGGAATGTGTAAGATTACACAGAACATGATCGTTTTTTTCTTCTTTTATGACAACCACAAAAGACATGACATTCCACTAATTTACCAGATTACACATTGCATATGTAGTAAGATTTAAACCTGCTAAGAAAGCCCAGAGAACTCTGATCATAACAGTTGTAAGAAGAAAAAAAAAAAGTGGAAAAATCCTTTATGATGTCATCTCCATTCAAATAGACAAGAATTTTTCAGTCTGAGTAGGACATACAATATTATACCTGTTATATGTTGAATTAGTCATGCACACTGCATTCAGTTTGTTGCCATGGTACTTACAGGAGGTCCTGGGGAGAAAACAGAAAAGAAGGAAATGAGTTATAATTTATTCAAATTTGTTACAGGTGAGATAATTTGCACATTTATGAGACACTTGGGCATCCAGCAGCTGCTGACGATGCCCCCCGTCCATGTTCCAATATTTTACTGACTAAAAATGACCTCCTTTTTGATAAACAGCATCCCTGCAGGGTGATAGAGACAGCTAAATTTCTCTGCCTCTGAATACTAATTTCAATGGCACAAGGAGACAAGAATCACATTTCTGCATTTGTGCATAATCGCAAATAAAATCATGAGTAAAACAGGCTTCTGAAAAGTTATTTAATTGCTCCAGATAGCAGCCGATTAATTTGTGATGTTGCAGAGAGTTTAGTTCCAAAGTTGACGGTTCAAAAACCACATATACAACCCCAGTTCATGAATCAATGTTTTATGAAGCGAAACAACAGGAGTGCATAAGAAAATACCTACATTTCAAACTTGGTTTTAACCATAAATAATTGCTTCCAACCAACTGTCATATGTGTTCAGCTTGATGTAAATGTCAGCACATTGGGAGCATGATGAAACTGAAAAACAAATCCCTCCAAAAGATAAGTAAATCTACACCAATAACTGTTTTGGAAATAAGACAAAGTTAACACTAAATAAGACAAAGATAACCCTAACCTGGAACTTCCTAATTTATTAACTTCTTAAAGTGACATATTTGGTGGATAAAACAAGTCCAAAAATGCTTATAATAACTGGATCTGGTAGCATGGAGAAGGCTGTGCCCACGGCCTTGCAACTCTCTCTCTCAGACCCTGTTCACTCCGCCAGCAATTCTTTTGAAGTTAAACTCGAAGGAAATTAAATGAACCCCTGGCCATATTTAAGCAACCTTTTCAGTTTCAAGTGCAAGAACGGTAACAGCTTTATTATTCAGTGTAAGATGTGTTTGCCCAGGGAGACCAAACTAGCAGCTTATAAGAACTCAACATCAAACCTGCACAAGCATGTAGAGATCAGTAAAATACCTGTATCACTACATTTGGTAGTTTAAAAAAGCTTTCACAGTTTAGCAAGAGGTTTTGCGCAAATTAGCTAAGACAGTGGTGCATGACTTACCAGGGTACAAGGGTCTGAAATGAACGGGGGGCTTAGTTCAAGATTAGGGGCAAAAAAATAAAAAATAAATAAATAAATAAATAAATCAAATTTTTGACTTAAATACATCTTGAAGTTTGTGATACTTAAAGTTTGATCTTCTTAGGGTCATTTAGAGAAAGCCACAACACTTGTGACCTTGACCAGTTTGATTTATAGATTTGCAGTATGACTGTTATTGAGTGAAGAAAAGAAGGATGTTTTACAGAATCCACATTTACCTTGGCAAAATATTAGTGCTGGTACTACTAGATCTCAGTGCTGCATTCGACACACTCGATCATAACATTCTTCTAGAGAGACTGGAAAACTGGGTCAGGCTTTCTGGGATGGTCCTCAAATGGTTCAGATCATAGATAAGTTTACACATAAGTTTACATGGACGTCCATGACATGTGGAGTCCCACAAAGCTCAATTCTTGCTCCGCTATTGTTTAGCCTGTATATGCTCTCACTAAATCAAATAATGAGAACGAACCAAATTGCATATCACAGCTATGCAGATGATACCCAGATTTAGCTAGCCATATCGCCAAATGACTACAGCCCCTTTGACTCCCTCTGCCAATGCATTGATGAAATTAACATTTAGATGTGCCAAAACTTTCTTCAGTTAAACAATGAGAAAACTGAAGTCATTGCATTTGGAAACAAAGATGAAGTTCTTAAGGTCAATGCATACCTTGACTCTAGGAGTCAAATAACTAAAAATCAAAAACTGCAAGAATTAGATGTTTTTTTGTTTCCAGGCAAGACATGGAGAAACTTGTTTATGCCTTTATCACCAGCAGGGTGGACTACTGAAATGGTCTCCTCACCAGCCTTTCCAATAAGACAATTAGACAGCTGCAGCTCATACAAAACGCTGCTGCCCGGATTCTGACTAGAGCTAAAAATCTGAGCATATCACACCAGTATGAAGGGATATCCCGGGCATTTTTCAAAAGGAATTGCAAACTCAGACACGACTGACCCGAAGGCTTTGATCAATAGAGATTTTTGGTAAATAATTCTGACCTTTTTCTTTAACCCCTTGACATTGGATGTCTGATATTCAAAAATTTAGGGACCATCTCTGAAGTTACATATGACATTAATATATCATTTTCTAACTTTAATAGCATTTAAAGAGAATGACTTACAGTCATGAAACCAACTGTAAAGTGTCAATGTAGGTGTCAGTTATAAATAAACTGTAAATCATTTGTAAATCTTGTTATTTTCTCTGTACAGAATGGGCTCAAACACTAAGTCAAAAGTTTACATACACCTTGCAGCAGTGGCAGAGCCAGGATGCTTTCATAGGGGTGGCAAGGGAGGCGCCTGCAACCAGTCTGGGGTGGCAATTAATACAATTAATTTTTACTTAATTGTAATTGAGATAATTTTATATAAGTAATACTGAGTGAATATGATAATTTTTGTTGTGGCTTACTGTTGCACAGTCAGCTTGGTTATGGTTCTCAAAACCCCCAAAAGCTTGTTCTCCAACATTGCACACTCATGGATGGACATGCAAATAGTAATATGAATATGAAAAAGGCCGGAAGTCAACAGCACATAAATGCCAGAATGTAAAATGAGTTATTTTATGCATTTAAATGGTTTTATTTTCATTTGTACTTTACAAATTAATGAGAGAAAAACTAAGTAGTGCATATTTTCTAATATAAATGCACTGTGCTCACATTCACTGTAAAAAAAAAAAAAAAAAAATACATAGCCTATCAGCTTGTGCCTTGAAGCTTGAATTGCAGAATATATTTTAGTACATGCATTTGAGAAATGTTCTTTAATGTGATGCATATACATGCATGCACAGTTTGTTGCTTTAATTGCATTTTTGGTAAGTTTTCATGACTTAACTGACGACAGAACTACATTGTATGCTCATAGTTTCTTGTGTGTTTTATGATGAAGTGATATGTATGCACCTCATATTCATGTAAAGTTGAAGAGTGTGTGCCGTGAGCACAGTTCACTGTTGTTCTTTCTACTAAAGTACATTTGGCTCCTGTACCTTTTTCGTGCTTGTTTGACTTACACCTGGTGCTGAAGCGAATTGAAGTAGGCGTCTCAAAAGTCACCCGTTTGATGTGGTCGTAAAGAGATGCAGCGGTTCCGCATCTTAAAAAAAAAAAAAAAAAAGGAACAAAAACTGTTTTGAGTAGGGTGGCCAAAGGGTTGGCCAAGCTTAGGTCAGTGGTGGCCATGGTCACCCCCTGGCTCCGCCACTACCTTGCAGAATCTGAAAAATGTTAATTATTTTACCAGAGTCCTAATACTGTGTTGTCTCCTGAATGATCCAGAGCTGTTTTTTTAAAGTGATAGTGAGTCCCTTGTTCATTCTGAACAGTTGAACTGCCTGCTGTTCTTCAGAAAAATCCTTCAGGTCCCAGAAATTCTTTGTTTTTTCAGCATTTTTGTGTATTTGAACCCTTTCCAGTAATGACTGCATGATTTTATGATCCATCTTTTCACATTGAGGACAACTGAGGGACTCATATGGAACCATTGCAGAAGGTTCAAACGCTCACAGGTACTCCAGAAAGTAACACAATGCATTAAGAGCCAGGGGGTGAAAACTTTTGAACAGAATGAAGAATGAAAATCAGTGTAATTTTTTCCATTTATTACCGCCCTTCAGAAGCTATAGAAAATGCATGCATGGGAAATGAATACAAAAGAATACAAAATAAGTTAAATTTACCCTGATCTTCAAATTCAAAAAGTTTTCACCCTCCGGCTCTTAATGCATTGTTTTTGCTGTGGATCATTCAGGTAACAACACAGTATTAGGACTCAATTCAACGTAATTTTTATAAACTCAACTATTATTTTCTCTTGTGGATTATATGTAAGCGTCTTTTATGTGAAATATCTTATTCAAGTCAGTACTAAATAAACAATAACATGCATTTTGTATGATCCCTCTTACCTACTTATTAGTTTAGTTTATTTATAACTGACACCTACATGGACACTTTACAGTTGGTTTCATGACATGGTTACAAGTCATTCTCTTCAAATGCTATTGAAGTTAGAATTAGTGTATACTAATGTCATATGTAACTTTAGAGACGGTCCCGACATTTGCGTATCTCGAACATCTAACGTCAACCAACTTTATTCCAGTAAAAGATCTTGAGGCAGGCACGACATGCTCTCTATTATATACGGATAAAAAAAAACAAAAAAAAACAAACAAACATATATACAGGAAAAAGTGTAGAATTGCACTGTCTGTTTACTCACTTGAGTGAGAGTTGTTGAGACAGGTGAAAAGCGTTTTGTTAATAGTGAATATTGACCTATTGTGCATACCGTCGTAGCTCTTAACCACTGTTAGCAGGGGATAATCGCTGCATTTGGGGTAAAAAATAAAAAATAAAAAAAAGACAGAATTATTTATTGTGTAAGGTCCCAAGGTTGCACTGTCTGTTCGTTCACACAGGCACAGCTGATTGGCAGCTGCCTTTAGCAGAGACTTTACCGAATACCTCAATTGATCAAAGTCAAAGGCACTGTCGTGTGTGAGTGACGTCACCTCCCAATACAAACACGCCCCACAGTGTAGTCCCTCCACTCACTTTGATAGACTGCTTTCCGTGCCGACATCGGAAATTCAAATGCAAAAGGAATTGCAATTCCATTTAAGTTTTGGCAGGTTACATGCACAATGCAGAGAGAATGAAAAAGCAGACGTGGTAATTGATATTGCTATTTAAATATAACAGGCTCATAACTTGTAAGACATGGAAAATGCAACTGCAAATGGCTTTTTCATTTGAAATTTGGCAGTCAGTGTCCGTTCGCAAAAGCGAAAAAGCAAATGGTAATGCAAAAGTTGCAATTGCATTTGAATTATGTCACAATTTATGCGTCCACATATGGAAAACGCAATTGCAAATGCAATTTGCAATTCCTTTTGAAAAATGTCTGGGATATCCCTCCATACACCAGTCCTCTGGTCCATACACTGGCTTTCAGTTATATTTGGGATTGATTTTAAATGTACTTTTACTCATTTATAAATCACTCAATGGTGTTCATATCAGACATGAAGTCCCTCTTTGTCCCCTCTAGAAAACATTTAAGAATCACATGTAGAAGAGATTCAGAGGGCATCATAATCTGGCACAAACAAGAAATGAACAAATATTTTGTAACGATCAGCCTAACAAGCTGGGTTACAAAGTTTAAAATGGGGTCTGATTCTACTGCGTGAGAGATTTGAGTTGTTAATGACATAAAACAGAAATAAGTTTAAAAATGACGTATTTACAAAGTTTGTGGGACTTTAAAACAACACAGGAAAACTTAGTCTGTTAAAAGCATTCAGTCCAACGCACCATACCCTAAAAACAGTCCAAGAATCCTAGTGTGCTGAAAAAGTCCCACCAGTGTTTATAGAAACCAAGATGATAATCCAATTTGCTGCAAGTGAATCTGGAAAGGTAAGTGCACAAAAAAGGAACTCCACAATCCAGGTGTGTATTATAGCTGTTAGTGTTTATTGGCCATGCTGTTTTTTTATACAGTTCCTGCTTCCTGTCATGTGACTGGTTTCCTTACCTTTCCTTTCCTTTCCTTTCCTTTCCTTTCCTTTCCTTTCCTTTCCTTTATCTGTGCTAGATATCTTCACCCTACATACTCTGATCGACAATTAACCAAAGAAAAACAAAAAACAAATGAACTGAACGAGAAAGCAAGAAGGGCCTTCTATGTCATCAGAAAAAATAAAAATAAAAAATAATTTATCCAAATTGAAATACCAGGAATATCAGATTCTGGCTCAAATTATTCCAACTAGTCATAGAACCTATTGCATTATATGACAGTGAAATGTGGGGTCCTCTCCTAAATCACAAATTTGAAAGAAAAAAAAAAAGGGGAAAAAAAAAAAATCAGATTGAAGCCCTGCAGGCTGAGTTCTATAAGAGTATCCTCAGAGTACAGAAGAACACACCAAACAATGCATGCAGGGCAGAATTAGGCCACTACACTCTACTGATGCACATTGAGAAATGAGCCATAACATTTTGGAAACACCTAAAAATGTGTGACCCTAGTCTCGCATAGCCAGACCTTCAGACTGATGGCAGAAGGTCTGGGAACAATGTTTGCTTTGAATGGCTAAGGCCTGCTCAAGAGGCCATATGACTGACAGGTAAAGCAACCAATCATGTTTTGTGTTGTGCCGCGTCATGTTTCGGGGCGTTAAAGAACACGACACCTACATCTTCCGGAAATCCTGTGTAATATAACCAATCCGATGACAACATCGAAACTCCTGAAGTGTTTCCAACTAAGTGTACCTTATGCATCAGATGTTTAGCCAACGCTTCATTGGCGTGAGCCCTTAAAAACAATGAAATAAACACTTGAAAAAAAGTCCCCTGATTCAGATGGTCCTGAAGCTGCAAAAACAAACTAACATGACTAAAAACAGTCAACATCAGGACACTGAAACATTCATCCACAAAGTTCAGCCCAACCAAATAATAAAAGCACAAAAACAAAATTATCTAACTTATTGGACTGAAAAAAAAAAAAACAAACAAAAAAAAAAAAACTGAAAAACAAAATAAACTTGAATGTCATTTGGCCCTAAATATCATAGTACAGTGAAAGACTGTAAATTAAGAAGACAAATGACGGGGTACAGTAGTAGGGCTGTCCAAAATAATAAAAAAAAACATGCCCTTTTTTCCCCTTACATGCCGAAGTGCCCTTTTATTGGTGGCGGTGTTTTTTTTTTTTTCTTCTCTTCAATAAATGCCTATTGGTCACCCTTTACATAGTATGGATCTGCTCAAACTGTCAGTCAAACAACCTTATAACTATCTACATAGTATGGATCCGCTCAAACTGACAGTCAAACAACCTTATAACTATCTAGCTTGACGGAAAGAAGTTCCACAGCAGCTGAGCTGAACGAAGTCTTGCAAGGGTAAATAAAGACCTTGTTGTTTGAATAAGTACAGTGTTTTCTTTACGCAAGAAACTGTCTATAAAGGCTCATATTTTATGTATTTGAGGTCTGAGACGTGTGGAACTGGAGAGAGAGGGCTAGCATTTGCCATCTTGTCTATCACCAATACACTTAAATAACCTGTGGATACAATAGAATTTCACTTCTTTTATAAAATGAGATTTAGGCCAGATGTATTTTACTACAGGAAAAATTGGGCACCCATAGAGCTACAACAAACTTTGTAACCTGTTGATGAAAACCTAATGCAATGCTGCCGTTTTAATGACGGTCAAAATGCGTATTTGCATACATTCGTTACTCATTGTGGTTGGTTTTCCATGCTTTGTATTAAACTATGTATACATGATGCTGTTTTGTTTCTAATTGTTTAAGCAACTTAATTATATATGGTTTATAAACATTTTTTTAAACATTATGCACTTTTTCAAAGATAGTACTGTTATTTTATTGCTTTGAAGAACCATGGATTAGTAATATTTTGCTTGATGCTCTTATGGCCTCTTATTGCTCTTATGGCCTCAGGAAAGAATCCAAAAGCTTTTTCCCCCTAACTGAAATTATGCATTTTAAATTTGAATATAATTCAAATTTTGATAATATTTAAGTACAAAATTCGAATGTAGTTTTTCAGCCATTTTGACAGCTCTAAGGTACAGACTGAAAAATCATATTTTGACTATGGAGACCTATAGGGTCTGGCTGCAGACATGCACTTGCATTTTCAGACCTGCACTCTCAAGACACCTGCAATTTTATTTATTAATTTTTTTAATTGAATCTCTCAACATTTTACAACAGTAGCCAGGTGGTGAAGACAAGAATAAAGGAACTAAATTACAATGTTCTGTGGCCACGGATTTGCGGGTCTTGTCTTATCTCCTACAGATGACCTGCACGACCTTGTACGTACGGTATCGTTTAACCACCACAGTATCTTGTCTCCATTGGCAACACGCACGATTTGTGTAAGAGACGTCACAGAGTGTGCAAGTGGCGATTGCGAGTGACATTGTAATTTAGTTTCTTTTTTGTTGTCTTCACCACCTGGCTACTGTTGTAAAATGTTGAAAGATTCAATAATAAAAATAAATAAATAAATAAATAAAATAAAATAAAATAAAATAAAATAAAATAAAAATAAAAATAAAATAGACTGCAAGTGAAGTGCAGCTGTCTGAGAGTGCAGGTCTGAGAGTACACGTCTGAAAATGCATGTCTGCAGCCAGACCCTTCTCATAGAGACAGGCAGATATCGGCGGAACTGGCTGCCCAAAGAGAACCGCATCTGCCCACACTGTAAACCATGAAGAAGTGAAGACAGAGCAGCACTTCCTCAACAGCTACCCTAACTAAGAAGAAATTAAAAAGAAATTTTATACAAAATTTGAAATACTTTGCCCACACAAACACACAGACACACACTGAATTTTAAATTGTTATAGAATTTTAAAATGTTGATTTGTTCTATTTTCCTATTTTTTATTTTTTTAAATATATTTTTTATGTATATACATGCATGTATTATTTATTTATTTTTAAAAAATACAATGTAAACAAAACGCTTTGGCAATACATTGTAACATTTGTCATGCCAATAAAGCACATATTAAATTGAATTGAACTGAATTGAATTGAACTGAACAGAGAGAGAGAAACAGAGAGACAGAGATAAGGAGAGAGGGAGAGCGCTATGAGCCAATTGTCCTTAACACAGTGTTTTTTCCCCTCACTGCGACACTGTGTGTAGCATGGACACAAGCAATAGAGGTTATTCTGTTCTGGGTTGCTAATTTGAATTTGATATGTTTGCCTGATATGTGTCAAAGTCTGTGGTTAAAGCGCCACTTAGTGATCAAAATTTGCAGCAGTGGTGGAAAGAGTACTTAAAAAAATATATATATTCTCAAGTAAAGGTACCATTTTATTCCAAAAAATGTGAGTAAAAAAGTACTTGTCCAAAAAACTACTTGGGTAAGAGTAAAAGAGTAGCTTATTTAAAAGTACTCATGAGTATTGAGTAGTGAGTACTGAGCTCTGGATTGTACCCCCTTTGTAATAAACGATTTACACTGCAATTAAAACATTTAGAAAACATTGTACATACTGTAATTCACATTATCATGTTTGTCAGAAACAATGAAGAATATCTATCATCCAGCGGTTTTCATTTTGACTGCCAACACTTTAAAATACATCAAAACAACAGAGGAAAAAAAAAAAGGAGTATATTAAAGTGCTGAAAAGATGAAACAAAAGTTATTCTTAGTACAATTATCACCATTTAAAATAATCAGTTTAAAAAAAAAAATAGATTTAGAAACAAGTGTAAGGCCACTGAGACAAAGCATGCTGTTGTTGCACGTTTAGAACACTGCAAAGAATAAAAAGAAATAAAAAATAAAAAAAACATTAGAAACTTATACAAAAGTTCAGCATCACACACCATGATATGAGTTCAAATGAGAGATTAAAAGAGCCAATTTCTCTCTAAAACAGTGCCAGTTTTAGTATTCTGCCATAAAGAAATGAAAATCACTAAACATGATCATTTATGTTACAGTTTAAACATAAATGCACATTGTTCTATAAGGAGGGCATCATCCCCTACCTTTCACACATCTACTCAAATTACTATTTACAATTACTATTTGTACAATTGTACAATTACAATTTGTAAGGGAAAAAAAAATTGCAATAAATAAGGAAGCATTTCCGGGGGAAGTTTTTCAAAAGAAAACACACACACACACACACACACACACACACACACACACACACAAACACAAACATTTTGCTGAGCCACGGCGGTCCCAGTGAATACCAGCAGCATCCATCACTGAATGGGACAAGAAGTGCTGAACTGAAGTGTTGAAAATTGTTTTTGCACGAGTGCATTGCTAAATGAAGACGGATTGTATAAAATGGATCAAAAAAAAAAAAAAAAACACCTTTTTTATTAACCAGCTGCAGTTTTATTACATCACGTGCTGACACAGATGCAGTAGGTATTAATGACACGGGTCATCAATAAGGTACATATTGGTTCTTAATTTCAATACATTATTTCCAAGCGTTTCAGTGCGTTTCCAACAGACTTTTTCTCATCAGGAATCAACGAGCTGTCTACTTTTCCAAGTGACTGTTGCTGAACGCATGTGAGGGAGAGACACGGCTGTGCTGATCGCACGTCTCTCTTTAAGTAAATGGGACTGGGAATTAACTACATTATGAACGTGGCACTTTGGCACTGATAAAAACTACTTTATTACTGTAACGTGAGTATTTGTAATTCGTTACTTCACACCCCTGAGTTGCAGATGCATTTTGCAGATATGACAGTGACAGTGGTAAATTGTCTCCATCAAATTTTAAATCACAGAAGCTGCTAGAGCTAAATGCTTTTTTTAACATTTAGCTCCTCTGAACCAAATGCATATTCAACATTCAATTTCTCATAGTCAAATGCAATCAGTAAATCAACTAGACAAATTGTACATTGTCTGGAGAATATCCTAAGTGTGTGTTTCTATCACTGTTTGAGGAAATATCACCATATTCAACCTATTCAACATCTAACTAGCCATCTAGCCAGATATTCAACATTTAACTCTTCAGAGTCAAATGCAGAGAGTAAATCAACCAGACAAGTTGTAAATGGTCTGGAGGGCGGATTAACGGATTAACGCATGGGCCTACTGGGCACATGCCCAGGGCACTAGACCACAAGTGAGGCCCAGCTCAAATTTTAAGGGGAACCCCCACAGACCGCCATTTCAACAGGTCCATGCCGGGGCACTGTATCGTCATAATCAAGCCCTGGAATATACTGAGTGTGTGCTTCTATTACTATTTGAAGAAACATTACCATATTCCACATATAATTCCTCAGAGCCAGATGCCTTTTTAACATTTAGCCAATGTGTATTCAACATTAAATTCCTCTGAGTCAAATGCAAGCAGTAAATTAACCAAACAATATGTTACACAGCCTGGAGAATATACTGAATTTGCGTTTTCTATGTAAACATGCCGAGATCTGTTTGCACGTCTGAGGGCCGTCTGCTCTTCCCTCAACTTGTGACCTTAAGTTGCAACCTGACTCCAATCCCTTTAGAAGAGAGCAAGGCATGAGCAGAAACAATCACACAGAGGACTAGAGCCCTGCACAGGCCTCAAATATAGGCCTTAGAACTTGTCCGAAAGCTTATCAGAATTCTTGGACTGAGTCCAACCTGAGCCCGTCTTTTTTTCACTTCTTCTCCCAAAACAGCTTACACTACTGTTTCAGCTATTAAAATAGCTTAGTTTTGTATGTAATGGCAAAGTTATTACATTTTGTTTGGGTTTTTATTTTAATTAAGTTAAATGAGAAAAACTAAATATAAGTTACATCTAAGTTTTTGTTTCTTAAAGTAATGACCATGCGGCAGACAGTGTCAGTCTATGTTTAATCAATTTAGCCCTCTCAAATCATCACGACTTGACTAAAATTAAAATTGTAGATATAAAACAGTTCAAGCATATATCAATGTTAGTTTAAACGTTACACCTAGATAAAAGTGCGCTATTAGGTACATATCCTACCGCTGTGCGGAGAGTGGAAGCTGAAGCACGCTTTGCAGGACATTTATTGTAAAATAAAGAAAACAAACAGGATGCTCTTTCCACCATCTCGGTCTCTCTGGACAGGAGCACTTAATGATCAGCCGAAACTCTGCGAATACTTGCCTCACAGACATGATAAAATACAAACTATAGAATGCTTGAAATTTACATTTATTTATTTAGCAGATGCTTTTATCCAAAGCAACATACAATTGGGGAATACATCAAGCGAATCATCTTAAAGAGGCAAATAGACAAGAAGTGCTCATAATACCAAGTTTCAGGGATTGTTCAAATAAGCAAAAGCTAGACAGGGAAAGATTAAGGAAAGAGAAAAAAGTTTTAATTTAATCTAATTTTCTTTTAGGATGAAGTCAAATAATGACAAAATAGATGAGTTTTTAGCTGTCGCTTGAAAATTGTCAGGGAATCAGCATTCTGAATAGGAATGGGAAGATCGTTCCATCAGCCAGGATCAGCGAATGAAAGTGATATGGAAAGTGCTTTTGTGCCTCTTGTGATGCTATCACGAGGTGTCACTCACTAGTAGATCTCAGACTTCTGGTGGGAATGTAGATTCTATATGCAAGCATCAATGCAAAGAATCAATGTCTTGAACTTGATGCGAGCCTCAGCCGGTAGCCAGTGCAGGGAGGTAAAAAAAGGTGTAACGTAGACCCTTTTACTTGTTGAAGAGCAGTCGTGCTACTGCATTCTGAATCATTTGTAAAGATTTGATTGTGAATGATGGAAGTCCAGCCAGAAAAGCATTGCAGTAGTTCAGCCTAGAAATGACAAGGGCCTGGAGAAGTTGTTGTGTAGCATGCTCCGTTAGGAAGGGCCTGATCTTTCTGATGTTGTGCAATGCAAACCTGCAAGATCAAGCAGTTTTTGCAATGTGATCTTTGAAAGTCAGCTGGTCATCAAAGATTACACTAAAAGTGTACTCACACTAGGCGTTTTGAACCATGCCCAAGCCATTTGACCCCCAAAGCCCGGTTCGTTTGACTTGTGTGAGCGCTCCATGCCATGCTCGGGCACGGTTTGTTTAGCCATCCCTGGCCCGGTTGAAAGAGGGAGAGAGTGGGGATAATCGCTCAGTTCAAGGCAACCGTGCCTAATATGAGTACACCCTAAGATTTCTGACCGAACTTGATGGGATTGTGGTTAAACCTAACTGGATGGTGAAGTCATGCTGTAGAATTGGAGCGGCAGGCAAGACAAGAAGCTCAGTCTTTGCCAGGTTGAGTTGTAGGTGATGTTTTTTTTTTAATCCATGCCGAGATGTCCGCCAGGCAGCCTGAGATCAGTGCAGCTACCATTAAATGATCTGGTTGAAATGAAAGGTAGGATTTAAACCAGCAAAGTGGAATCCCTGTGATGCCCAGTGATGAGAGGGTGGACAGGAGGATCTGATGATTCACAGTGTCAAAAGTGGCAGATAGATCCAGGAGAATGAGAACTGATGATTTGGAATCAGCTTTTGCAATTCGCAAGGCTTCAGGGACTGACAGCAGCACAGTCTCAGTTGAATGGCCACTCCTGAAACCTGACTGGTTAGCATCCAGTTGGTTATTCTGTGAAAGAAATAATGATACCTGGTTGAAAACAACTCATTTGAGGGCTTTCCGTATGAATGGAAGGAGAGAAACAGGTGTGTGGCTATCTAGAATTGAAGTGTTTATTGTAGGTTTTTTGAGCAGTGGGGTTACCTGAGCCTGCTTGAATGCAGTGGGGAAACTGCCTGTGAAAAGAGATGTGTTTATGATGTGTGTGAATGCTGGTAAAAGTGTAGGAAAAATTGTTTGGAGAAGGTGTGAGGGGATTGGGTCTAGAGGGCATGTTGTAGGAAAGCTAGAGAGCAGAAGTTTTAATACTTCTGCCTCAGTGAGGGGAAAGAAGGAGAAGAGGGGAGTTTTAACACTGGATGTGGTTGTTGTTGTTTTTTTTACTACTTTGAAAAAACAATTAAAAATCAAAAACTCTTTTATTATGTAATCAATAAAGATGCATTTCTCTCTAAAGGTGTGCCCAATAAGGAGATGGCGAGTCAAGATCAGCAACTTCATCCTTGCTTCCTTGCAGAAAACAATAGTTTATTTTATTAGTAAATAATTCAAATATCTTCTTAATATTTCCCCCGACACATTCATGGTAATTACTTTTGTCGGTGCTTTGTGGCAAGCTTTAGTCTATTGC
The DNA here is from genome assembly GCA_012976165.1 of Labeo catla. Classification (NCBI taxonomy): domain Eukaryota; kingdom Metazoa; phylum Chordata; class Actinopteri; order Cypriniformes; family Cyprinidae; genus Labeo; species Labeo catla. The sequence continues at coordinate 158,224 of VONZ01001266.1, read as the reverse complement.
ATGCGATGTGGAAGTCGTACAGCTGCGCTGAAGGCACGCTCACTGCTCCTGCTGCTGATGGGACACTAAACATTGTCCAAGCCAGTCTTGACAGTTGTGGTAAAACTCTTAAACCTAGCATTTCTGCTGGCCATACTGTCTAAAACGTAGTGAAGAATGCTTTACATACAACAGACAAACCGCTTTCTGCAGACAAAGAAGCTGGGGATTCTATGTTGTAGGTGCCCTTTTACAGTCTCACTGATGCACAATGCTAGGTCACCTGTTAGCCAGTCAAGACTGGCATTCACACATGCTTCAGACACCAGTCACACAGAAGCTTTCCATAGCATCAACGTCATGACACAGCATTGAATTTCCAATTTGAACTAACTGCAGCAACATATTTTATAGCCTAGAGTGAAATTGTCTGTTACACCTAACCAGTTTAACTTAGTTACAAAGAGTATTTATATAAAAATGTAAGTATTATTTATTTAAATAATAATTTGATTTCATAAAATGATTGTATTTGTAAAAATCAACATCTTAAACTTAAATGCATGAATGCAGAGAGACACAGTGTCATATAGATGAATGTAAAGTGCCCTTTAAGGCAGGTCAGAATTGTATATAAATCTCTGTGGCCACAGTTTTATTAGCCATGAGTATCTTGTTAGCAATGCTCTTTCAATTAGCTGGTTGCTGTGGGCTGCAGGTGACCAGATGAAAGGATATTCCATTTACCCTAAAGGTCTGCATTTTTCAGGTTTGGAAACCCTCTAGCCAGGCAAACACTGGGGAGGTAGATTGATTCACTTTGCATTTGCACTGCTTCACTGTGGTACAGTTAAAAAGTCTCCCTAAAATAGCTAAAATCTTTCTCAACTGTTGATTGATTAGAAGCCCTGGTGAAAAATCCAGCATAAACCAGAATGGATTCCAAGATGGTCCAGGCTGGTTTATGCTGGTTAGTGCTGGCATAGTGCTGGTCCAAGCTGGTTTATGCTGGTATATTACTGGTCTAGGCTGGATTATGCTGGTTAGTACTGGTATAGTGCTGGCCCAGGCTGGTTTATGCTAGTAAAGTGCTGGCCCAGGCTGGTTTATGCTAGTAAAGTGCTGGTCTAGCTGGTGGACCAGCATATTCATGCTGGTGATGCTGGTTCACAGCATGGTCTTGCAGGGTTTAGTAGCAGTAGGCCAGCTGTCTGTATGCAAGCAGTGTTTTAGGGACAAACATAGCTTTTGCTTGCATAATTCTCTATTTAATACATTAATGATACAAAGGAAAAACAATATAAGGGTTAAAACATATGATTTTAAATGATATTATAACTTTGTCATTTCTTTTGCTTCCTCTGCTGAAAGTAGAACTGAAAATTTGAATTGCTTTAATTATGATTACATTATTAATCAATTTCACTGGTAAACTGGTAAAATGTTTCAAAACGTTAAAGGAATTGTCTCCTTCAGCAACCTTTGTACATGTACCATATAAAAAAGAAATAAAACCAAACTTGTTTGTAATAAGTGAATAAGGTAATGCTGTATTTGGAGTTGTTTAATCATCCTCTTGTGAGATGTTGTGTTTCTGCTCACCTCTTCACTTTTTTCTGTTCTTGCTGTTCCTCTTATCCTCTGTGATTCTGCTTGTTAACTGTAGGTGTCATCACTAATGCTCAGTCATCACTTGTAGAGTGAATCTACTTTATTTCACTAAATATAACACTGCTTTTAATCTCTATATAATCACGACCATATGAAAACTGAGCAGTGTTTGTTTAACACTGGGGATTTTACTGTGTAAACATGTAACCAGCAACATGTGTTTTTATTTATTAAATAACTAATTAAAATTAATTTGGAAAACTAACACATTAAGAAACATGATATGTAACACATACTGTACTCAAGTTTTGTTGTGGTCTTGCTGGGATCATATCAGCACCCAAAAGTATGATGGTCCATCAGAATCCCAAGGTTGTTCCAGCATGCAAAACATACCTTATGCTGGTCTACCAGCACACCTGCTTACTGTGCTGATGACCAGCAAACCAGCAACCAGCATCCAATGCTGGGGACCAGCAAATCAGCAACTAGCATCCAATGCTGGGGACCAGCAACCAGCATCCCATACTGGGATCCAGCAAACCTGCAACCAGCATCCAATACTAGTTACCAGCAACTAGCATCCCATACTGGGATCCAGCAAACCTGCAACCAGCATCCAATGCTAGGGACCAGCAACCAGCATCCCATACTGGGATCCAACAAACCTGCAACCAGCATCCCATGCTGGTCCCAGCATGCAAAACATACCTTATGCTGAATTTTTCAGCAGGGGAGACACTGAATTTGTTTTCTACAGAGGCCCTTAAGGGACATGGTGGTGAAAAAAAATCAGAGTGAGTGAAAAAAAAAAATCAGGGTGGGAGGAAAAATATTTTTCAGATTTTTTTTGCGTTCCCTCGAACGCAAAAATCTTTGCGAGAGAACCGGTTGAGTTCGGATAAACACTTCCTGTTTACTCAGCTCAGTATGTTCACAATGGAGCGGTTCATAAAAGTTTTATACTGAACTTGAACTCAAGTGGCCTATTATAGAAATACAGTCATTTAATTGCTTATAGTTTAAGGCACAATTTTGGAACACGCTTAATGTGGATTAATGTACTAAAACAGTGACAGCGGAGGCCCAATTCGGAATTAATAAATGCTATTCATACTAATAAAAATTGTAATATTAATACAGTCACAAATGCAACTTGCTAATGCCTTTTCTCCCCACAGAAAACCTTTAGGATACAGAAAACGCTTAAGGGAAGCTAATGGACGAATTAAGACGGTATTTGTAGTTACAATGGTTTAAGTATAGTAACCATGGTTAATTTGTTTGCTGCTTGTTTAAAAAAATAATAATAATAAGTTTTTGAAAGGAAAAATAAAACAAATAAGTCACGTAGCCTATTAGTCCCATTTTATTCAGAAATAATACTACCAGCAGGCCTACAGCGTGTTATAATATCATAAACACGCATAGCCTAGGCTATTTTGGTTCCCTGCACTCCACAACAAATCCTTTAAATTGAACCGTATTCAGAACAGACCAAAAACCAAAACCAAAAAACTATAATTTATTCATTTTTAATGAATAAATATAATATAATGCAGTATATAATAATAGGTATAAGCTTATTTAGCTATAAATAAACCAAAATAAAAAATTTAAAGCGAAACTGAAAGTATGGGCTCACGTATCGCTCTCCTTCAGCACAAATCCAAATGTTTCCATATTCGCAATGTATTTGCAGCTAAACCATTAAATTAACCGGCCTTTGTACGTTCCAATATCGACATGAAAAAATCATAGTGAAGAAAAATGTGCCGCAGTGGATTGGACCGGTGCTCACGCTGTACGGCCAGACTAATACAGACTATTTAAATTGACTAGTATAACTTTGTGTCTGTTTGGGTGATTCTGTGTATTATTTTAATAATGAACAGGCTGCGAGGCGCCGGCGCGATCAAATAGCTGAAATATAAAAACTCTCTTCCATACAGAAAAATACCCTGTGCGAGTTATTGTTTTTCATGTTTAAAATTCGAGAATGCAATATCCAAACCACTGCTAATGCAACATTGATTTTATATAGCAGTTCAACAAAAAGGGTAATATTAAGTGACATTTTAAATGTAGCCTACATTTTAAACACATGATGTTTGTTATATTTAACGAAATAATAATAGTTCCAACGAAATCCGCAACAGAACTGGCGTGTCTCCAAGCAACAGCGGTGTTTCGTTGCTGAATTAATCTGCAGCTTTGAACCATTCAGAGAGTCCGTGATTAATAACCCATTCATAACTACAACCATTTGCTTAGTTATTGAATGAATGAATGAATGAATGAATGACGCGACGCCTTGCTCATTAAGACAGTGACATGCCGCCATCTACTGGCGATTTAGTTTGAATCTACAAGTATCTCTTCGTTTTTCCATTATTTATTGCTTTATTTATTAAGCTGGCTTGAGAAAGCCAACTCACTGATACGCTATTTAAACTTATGTTGGCTTGGCAGAGCCAACATATTGTTATTCTATTTAAACCTATTATTATTATTATTATTAGGTTGGCTTGAGAAAGCCAACCTACTGATCTGCTACTTAAGCTTATTATTATTATGTTGGCTTGGCAGAGCCAGCCAACATATTGTTATTCTATTTAAACTTATTATTATTATTATTATTATTATTATGTTGGCTTGGCAGAGCCAACATATTGTTATTCTATTTAAACTTATTATTATGTTGGCTTGGCAGAGCCAACATATTGTTATTATGTTGGCTTGACAGAGCCAACATATTGTTACGCTATTTAAACTTATTATTATTACGTTGGCTTGGAGAGCCAACATACTGTTATGCTATTTAAACTTATTATTATTATTATTATTATTATTATCATGTTGGCTTGGAGAGCCAACATATTGTTATTCTATTTAAACTTATTATTATTATTATTATTATTATGTTGGCTTGGAGAGCCAACATACTGTTATGCTATTTAAACTTATTATTATTATTATGTTGGCTTGGAGAGCCAACATACTGTTATGCTATTTAAACTTATTATTATTATTATTATTATTATTATTATTATTATGTTGGCTTGGAGAGCCAACATACTGTTATGCTATTTAAACTTATTATTATGTTGGCTTGGAGAGCCAACATACTGTTATGCTATTTAAACTTATTATTATTATTATTATTATTATTATTATTATGTTGGCTTGGAGAGCCAACATACTGTTATGCTATTTAAACTTATTATTATGTTGGCTTGGAGAGCCAACATACTGTTATGCTATTTAAACTTATTATTATTATTATTATTATTATGTTGGCTTGGAGAGCCAACATATTGTTATTCTATTTAAACTTATTATTATTATTATTAATGGTGCTTGCCAAAGGCAAAGCATCACTATTACTATCTCACATACTTATTATTATTATTAGTGGTGCTTGCCAAAGGCAAAGCATCACTATTACTATCTCACATACTTATTAGTGGTGCTTGCGAAGCAAAGCATCACTATTATTATCTTGCATACTTATTAGTGGTGCTTGCCAAAGGCGAAGCATCACTATTATTATCTCACATACTTATTAGTGGTGCTTGCCAAAGGTGAAGCATCACTATTATTATCTCACATACTTATTAGTGGTGCTTGCCAAAGGCAAAGCATCACTATTATTATCTCACATACTTATTAGTGGTGCTTGCCAAAGGCAAAGCATCACTATTATTATCTCACATACTTATTAGTGGTGCTTGCCAAAGGCAAAGCATCACTATTATTATCTCACATACTTATTAAGTTGGCTTGAGAAAGCCAACTTACTGATATGCTATTTAAACTTAATATTATTAAGTTGGCTTGAGAAAGCCAACTTACTGAAATGCTACTTAAACTTCCAGTTATTATTAAGTTGGCTTGAAAAAGCCAACTTACTGATATTGTATTTAAACTTATTCTTATTAGGTTGGCTTGAGAAACTCGGTTAAAAATACAAATAAATACATGAATTTAATTCATACTGACAAGCTAAACCAACATATCTGATTATTATCAGGTCCATGGCTCATGAATGATGACTGTCTGGCCAGAGAACAGTGTAAAAGATCATAGATTTGTGACCGCTTCGATCAGCCAGTGCTATCCGCACGCGCTCACTAAACTACATGATTTGTACGTCCTTTAAAGCGTTTTAAAAAAAAAATATTCCAGCGATTGTATGCAACCCACCCATTAGAACACATCAAGACATAAATTCAGGTGTTTGTGAGCTGTTTTATATAAAACTGGAACCGTCGCTTCGGGTTACGAAGCTTGCGAGCTCTCTGCAGCGTCCTCATTAAACGTCTTTATTTGCACGTCTTAAAGTCTTATAAATAAAACTACTCCAGCGATACAACACAATAATGGTAGAAGAACATATTAAAGAGGTAAAATGAATGCTTTTGACGTGTTCTGTGTGTAAATGCACAGCAACGCGCCGCAGCTCGCTACCTTTCATCCATGCTCACAAAACTAAATAATTTGTTAAAGGCTTTTAAATAAAAACACTCCAGTGATACAACACAATAACAATAGAACAACATATTAAAAAGGTTAAAATGAGCACTTATAAATGCCTGTGATATTTTTCGTTGAACTTGCAGAGCAGCGCGCTGCAGCTCGCTGTTCTCAGTCCGTGCTCACTAATCTACATCATTTACAGCTGTTTTAAAGGCTTTTAAATAAAAAACACTCCAGCGATATAACACAATAATAGTAGAAGAACATATTAAAAAGGGGAAAATTGCTGTTTTTTTTAGATTTTCTATATTTAAATGCACATCAACGCGTTGCGGCTCGGACGATCGCGCCCCGGAACGCATTCATCCTTGGTTCTCTCAATAAGAAACACTTCTCTCGGACAAACACAGACAAGATCATTTCAAAATACATCATAGCTTAACGAATATAATCGAAAACAGTCGTTTATGTCTCAAGTGAACATGAACTGTTGAGAAATAAATCGGATGTGGATCATTATATTGGATTTCAACATTAAAGAGGCCGCATTCTGCATTCTGTCTTCAATGTTACTCCATAAAAAAAAACACAAAATCGTTCATTTGTCTTGGCTTCTGTTATATATTTATGTATGCATTTATTTATTGCTCTAACACGAATCAATATTTCTTGAAAACTATGCAATGTTAATATGATTCAGAGATGAAGGCAATAATGGTAATGTTGTCCACCAGAGGGGGCCACAGGATAACTCATCCTTCAAGATCTCAATTCAAAGACTATTTTTACAGTGTTTCACTTAGATGACAGAACTTTGAAATGGCAAACAGGGAAAACAATTACAAGCACACAAGTGCTCTGGCTCTTTTGCCCCGAGGCTGCCCGGGTTGGCTCTCCAAGCCAACATTTAAAGTTTGTTTTCGAACTTTAGTTTCTAGTTATTATTATTATTATTCTTAGACTAAATTTTCCAAACGTATCTCGTCCCAGGGCTTTCATGCCACAATCACCAAACTCGGCAGAGACATGGGCCCTAATTTTTTTTTCTTTGTTGCTATATCTTTTTAGACTGATCAGACTTACAGTTTTCCCATAAATAATTTTTAAGTGTTGAATATTTCCCATAGACTCCCATTGTCTGAGAAAAAATTCAGGCTCCAACTACCAATAACTACTCCCAGGGCTTTAATGTCACAAGCACCAAACTTGGCAGAGACCTGGGCCCTAATTTTAGCTTTGTTGCTGTATCTTTTTTAAACTGATCAGACTTACAGTTTTCCCATAAATAATTTGTAAATAAAATTAAATATTTCCCATAGACTTACATTAGCTGAGAAAAAATGCTCCCTCTAGAGGAGCAATTCCACTCCCTATACGGAGGAGTGGCATAGCTTAGTTTCACTTTGCAATCGGTTAAAAATACAAATAAATACATGAATTTCATGCATACTGACAAGCTACACCAACATATCTGATTATTATCAGGTCCATGGCTCATGAATGATGACTGTCTGGCCAGAGAACAGTGTAAAACATCATAGATCTGTGACCGCTTCGATCAGCCAGTGCTATCCGCACGCGCTCACAAAAAATATATGATTTGTACGTCTTTTAAAGCGTTTTCAAAAAATATTCCAGCGATTGTATGCAATCCACCCATAAGAACACATCAAGAGCTAAATTCAGGTGTTTGTGAGCTGTTTTATTTCAAACCTAAAGGGCTGTCTTTAGCGTTAACGTAGTGCGTTATACTGACATGAGCTTCACGGCTCGGACATCTCCGTCTGCGAACTATACATGACTGAACGTCTTTTAAAAGTATTTAAATAAAAACACTGCACCGATTGTACACAATAAAAATTGAAGAACATTTTAAAGAGCTGCATTGAGTGCAAATGAGCTGTATCATATGTTTACTAACATGGGCGACAAGGCTCAGTTCTCCGTCTGTCAACAAAGACATCATTTGCACTTCTTTTAAAGGTATTTAATACAAACACTCCAGCGATTCAACACAATAATAGTAGAGTAATATATTAAAAAGGTAAAATGCTTGATTATTTGTGCTTTAGTGCTCAACTCCACAGCAACGCGTCGTGGCTTTGACGCACGCGTTCCGAACTACATTAATCCTCGCTTCTGCCAATAAGAAACACTTCTCTCGGACAAACACAGACAAGATCATTTCAAAATACATCATAGCTTAACGAATATAATCGAAAACAGTCGTTTATGTCTCAAGTGAACATGAACTGTTGAGAAATAAATCGGATGGGGATCATTATATTGGATTTCAACATTAAAGAGGCCGCATTCTGCATTCTGTCTTCTGTCTTCAATGTTACTCCATAAAAAAACAAAAAAAATCGTTCATTTGTCTTGGCTTCTGTTATATATTTATGTATGCATTTATTTATTGCTCTAACAAGAATCAATATTTAATGAAAATGTGCAATGTTAATATGATTCAGAGATGAAGGCAATAATGGTAATGTTGTCCACCAGAGGGGGCCACAAGATAACTAATCCTTCAAGATCTCAATTCAAAGACTATTTTTACAGTGTTTCATTTAGATGACAGAACTTTGAAATAGCAAACAGGGAAAACAATTACAAGCATATAAAAACAATACAAATAATTATTTCACATCCAGCTAGCCAACTCTGTTAAACCTGTTGTCATAGCCTAGTTTGCTTTTTTATTAGAAAATAAAATAGCAAGGGCGCATTTTCGCAGCGGGGCAGCTCGAGAACGCCGGACACACAAGATATCTATCTATCTATCTATCTATCTATCTATCTATCTATCTATCTATCTATCATCTAACCATTACCATATATCATCTAACCATTATCATCTATCTATCTATCTATCTATCCATCTATCTATCTATCTATCTATCTATCTATCTAACCACTACTATCTATCTATCATCTCAATTACTATCTATCTATTATCTATCTATCTATCTATCATCTATCTATCTATATTCATCTATACAACCACTACTGTCATCTATCTATCTATCTATCTAACCACTACTTTCTATCTATCATCTAACCATCCATTATCTATCTATCTATCTATCTATCTATCTATCTATCTATCATCTAACAATTACTATCTATCTATCTATCTATCATTCTATCTATCTATCTATCATCTAACCACTACTGTCTATCTAACCACTACTTTCTATCTATCATCTAACCATTACCATCTATCTATCTATCTATCTATCTATCTATCATCTAACCACTACTATCTATCTATCTATGGCTAGCAACCAGAATCATGCTAGTAAGCTAATCATGCTAGAGACATGCTAGCAAACTTTTAATCATACTAGAAACATGTTAGCAACTGTTAAATCATGCTAGAAACATGCTACAACTTGTTAATCCATGCAGAACTTGCAATCATGCTTAGAACCAACATGCTGCTGTGTTTTCATGTTAAACATAAGCAAGAACCAATCATGTTAAAACATGCTAGCAACATGCTATCAACTTCATAATCATGCTAGAAACATTCTAATCATGCTAGAAACATACAAGCAACCTGTTAATCATCTAGAAACATGCTAGAAACATGCTGAATTTCTTGCTAATCATGTAGAACATACTAGAAACATGCTAACAACCTTATAATCATGGGTAGAAGATGCTAAAGAACTTGTTAATCATGCTAGAAAACATGTTACAACTAGTAATCATCTTTGTAAAGCATAGCAACTTATCATCCGTTAGAAACGTATACAACTTGCTAATCATGCTAGAAACGTGCAAGCAACTTGCTAATCATGCTAGAAACATGTCAACAACTTGTTAATCATGCTAGAAACAGCTTAGCAGCTTTCTTAATTTAGAACATACTAGAAGATCTTGCATTATAACTCTTTGCTAATCATACTAGAAACATGTTAAGAACTTGTAATCATGAAACATGCTGTAGAAACGCTAATCATCTGGGAACATGTTAACAACTTTGCAATCATGTTAGAAACATGCTTAGTAACATGCTGTCATGCTAGAAACATGCTAGCGGCATGCTAACATCATGCTAGCAACTTGTTAATCTAGCTAAGACAACTTGCTACATCATGCTATCAACTTTGCTAATCATGCTAGAAACATGCTAGCAACATTCTAATCATGTTAGAAACATGCTAGCAGCATGCTAGCAACTTGCTAATCATGTGAGAAACATGCTAGCAAAACATGCTAACAACTTGCTAATCATGCTAAAAACATGCTAGCAACCTGCTAATTATGCTAGAAGCATGCTAGCAACTTTCTAATTATGTTAGAAACATGCTAGCAACATGCTAATCATGTTAAAACATGCTAGCAACATGCTAGTTACTTGCTAATGTTAGAATCATATTGACAACATGTTAATTATCTATCTATCTATCTATCTATCTATCTATCTATCTATCTATCTATAAGCTGACCATTACTATCTATCTATCTATCTATCTATCTATCTGTCTATCTATCTGACAGACTGCATTCAAACTTTAAAACGTCAAAATATTTCAGACTGAAAAAATCTAAACTTAAAACTTTTTTAAAAAATTTAAACTTAAACTTTTTTAACTTTTCAAACTTTTTTAAACTTTCTGGTCCGGCTTTCTCAAGCCAACTTAAAGTTTGTCTTGACAAACTTTATCTAGTTACATTAATATACTTAATGAAATGTTAAGAATATGATATGCATGGCATACAGTTGATAAGGCTAGAAAAACTTCTAACCTCTCTAACGGTACAAAAAATGCACATGTAAATCAATTTAAGGGGGCAAATATTGTAAGGGAAAAGGTGACTGCGGTGGGGGTACTCAGAAGAATGTTAAATGCTGTAGGGGGTACGCCACTGTAGAACGTTTGAGAACCACTGGCTTAATGGATTACTTTATTAATTGCCTATTTTTAATAAAATATAAAATGTTGGCTTTTTATATCACTGTCTTCTTATATTAAGCCAAGTTAAGCACGGTTTTCTATGAGCTCATATTCTGGGCTCATCTGCTTGCAGGTACATAGAATATATTTTTAATAATTCCATATTTGGTCTTTTTTTTATCAGTGTCTTCATAAAGCTGCGTTTTCTTTATGGGAGGAAAAGGCTTAACATGCAATTTAGAGCCTTCTGTTCATATTCGGGGCTTACCTGCTTTCCTACATTTAAAATGTATTAACAAACTGTAACTGCCCGTTAAGTTTCCTTTCTATGGGGGATACGCTTAACGTGCAATTTAGCACGTTAAGCGTGCTAAATTTAGCGGGTTACGAGGGAACGCAAAAATCTTTGTGAAGGAACGCAAAAATCTTTGCGAGAGAACGCAAAAATCTTTGCGAGAGAACGCAAAAGTTTGCGAGAGAATGCAAACGTTTTGCGAGGGAACACAAAAATCTTTGCGAGAGAACGCAAAACTTTTGCAGGGGAACGCAAATGTTTTGCGAGAGAACGCAAAAAAATCTGAAAAATATGTTTCCTCCCACCCTGAATTTTTTTTCACTCACTCTGATTTTTTCACCACCATGTCCCTTAAGGGGCTCCGTAGTTTTCTGATGAAAGTCGGAAAGAAGCTTTATTTGTATGTGAGTCTAAGTGAGAAAAAACAACAACAACCCCTAGAGTGCCAAGATGCTCATATAGACATATACGAGTCTTTACTTCAAAGAGAACATGCATAGTTTCTATGAGGGTGAGTCTATGCAACAAATCAGCACAAATGGATAATTGGTATGTTTAAGTAAGAGGAAACAGCTAGACTTAAGAAGTCTTTTTGTGAGGATCAAGTGATTTGTTTGTGTGTGTGGTCATAGACAAGTTTTTGCTCATGTGACTCTAGATAGCAGCTTATGAGGGTATGCTTTTTCATCACAGCCATACACCATGCTGTTTCTGCAAAGACCATGAGGCTATTGTTCCTGCATAATAGAAGGATTGCCCTGTTGTTCCTCTTTAGATTTTGATGTTTACTCCTTAGCCAAAAATGCCAAAACAATTTTACCCCCAAAACATTTAACTTTTTATTATCCATTTATTAAATTAAAACATTGTTTAGTATATTTCTAATTTTAGAATTTTAATCCAATGTGTCACACTTACATATTCAAAGATTTTACAAGACAAGCTCCTGCAGAATGCAGAATTGCACTTTTACATGCATTCATTTGAATTTGTTTTTTTTTTTGGATAGTAGAGAGGATAGTCTAATAGTATAATTCACATGTTCCGCTTCAGCCTACCACTGATATTCTGCAAATACATAATTTAGACTGAAGATTTGTTTTTTCTTTCATTTAATGTGATCCTGGAGCTATGTGTTTGGGTGACCACCTATATGTGTCTAGGCCCATCTGAACAGGATTTGTGTAGCTGGCCTGTGTCTGCACCTCTAACTAGAGGTCCAGTAAAAACAGAACCGATGGTAACAGCTAATTTAATAAACCAAACCCTTCGGAATGTTACAGAATCCAATGCCAACATGTAATTGTTCTCAAAGATTCCTCAAGCACTTGGAAAGTGTGGTTAAGTAGAACATTTATTGACTGTCCCACAGATTGTGGCCCACAAATCATTTTCATGATTTACCAGTTTAAAAACTTGGCCACTGAACGAGAAAATCAGTGTAATACCACACAAACAGAATTAAAACACACTCACCGGGGTCTCCATTGCGTCCTCTTCTTCCCCTTTTGCCTGGTGGACCTATAGCAGGTGAGAAAACATTATTTAAATACTGTTATCATGAGTAAATTTAAAATGCACTTCATGCACATGGTGAAGGCTTTTTCCGGTTAATGCTTTTGTCTGTGGCCAGAGACCAGCAGTCAGACAAAATAATATTAGTATAAGAATGATTTATGTAAGAAAATGCTACCTCATAATCATTACATTTCCGCTTTATGTATATCTATTACATTCAGAGGTAGCATGCAGTTAAAAACAAGGTATGTGTAAAGAGTAGATTAGGGGTAGCATCTCAATATTGGAAGACTGAAATAAACAAATAAATAAATGAATTAATAAATTAATGAATAAACGTGTCGTCTGAAAACACAATGACATCGTCTCAGTAATACATCTGGGTGATTTTATTTATTTAATTTATTTTTGTATTTTTGAATGGCAAGCCATTCAGACCATCACTTGACTACAAGCCCCTGCCACAGGCCAGTGACGATGACACATCCCTGCCAGATGCACTCAACCACTTCTACTCACGATTTAAGATAAAGAATGACACACCTGCACAGAAACTCCACACATCTCCAAATGACCAGGTACTCTGTCTCTCTCTAGCCGACGTAAGAAAGACCCTATCCAGGATTAACCCAAGAAAGGTTGCGAGCTAGGGTGACCACCTGTCCCGCTTTGCATTGTACCTCACAGCATTTTCACCCCTTGTCCTGCACGTCGCATATTGACAAAATGTCCCGCATTTTCATCAGTCTGTTGATTTTTCATATCATATTAAGAAAACATCCATGCATTCTTTTGCCTTTTTAAGAGAACTTTTTATTTTTTTTTTTTTTTGTGGAATAGTTTCTGCGCAAAGGATTTACATAGCATAACAGCAGAAAATTTGTCAGTCTCACAGGTGTCCCGCATTGTCCCGCAAAATCACATCTATGTCCCGCAACAGCCGTAATTCCAGGTGGTCACCCTACTGCGAGCCCTGACAACATACCTGGCCATGTACTGAGAGACTGTGCTACACAGCTGATGGATGTCCTAACAGACATCTTCATCACCTCGCTGAGCCAGGCAGTCATCCCCACGTGTCTCAAATCCACCTTCATAATTCCAGTACCAAAGAAGTCACCTGTGTCCTGTCTGAATTGTCCCATAGCACTGACCCCACTCATGATGAAGTGCTTTAAGAGGTTAGTCATGCATCACATCAAGTTTAGTCTCCCAAACACACTGGACCCATTCCAGTTTGCATACCATCCAAACCGTTCCATGGACGATGCAATATCCACCACTCTCCACCTAGCTCTTACTCACCTGGAACAGAAAGACTCTTATGTAAGAATGCTGTTCATCGACTTCAGCTCAGCATTCAACACAATAATCCCACAGCAGCTCATCCACAAACTAAACCTGCTGGGCCTTAACACCTCCCTCTGTAATTGGATCCTGAACTTTTTAATTGGAAGACCTCAGTCAGTCCGTGTCGGTGGCAACATCTCCAGCACTACCATACTGAGCACAGGTGCCCCACAAGGCTGTGTGCTCAGTCTGCTGCTCTTCACGCTGCTGACATACAACTGCACTGCCAAGTTCAGCTCCAACCAAATCATCAAGTTTGCTAATGACACAACTGTAGTAGGCCTCATCATTAACAATGATGAAACATGCTACAGAGAGGAAGTGGCACAGCTGGCTGAATGGTGTGGTGCTAAGACAAAATAGGTTTTGATGGACTTTAGGAGAAACTCTGTTGACCACCCCCCACTGACCATCGACAGGTCAACCGTGGAGAGTTTTGACCCGTCGACATGTAAATGTAAAAACGTAAATGTCCAGCATCACTCTTTTTCCACTTCTTTGTTTTCTTTACAGGTCGGCGATTTCACTTCTGACACCAGGTAACAGATGATTATATCTTATATGTTGTAAGGTGAGACATCAGGATGCACATGCAGCGCAATTACTGAACACTCAATTCACGAGTTCGCTTGCCCATCCAAGTCCTGATGGGCAATGGTAGATAAACTTGGCTTGCTGTCCTTAATGGAGGCTCGAACCCGAGGCTTGGCTTGAGCGCAGAGTTCGACCCCCCCATTGCGATATTACCTAGAGGGAAAATAACAGAAACAGAGGAGGAGAAGGGGAGGTGGAGGGATGCCGGAAGAACTGAAGCTGGGATGGTGCAATGAGAGCTGCTTATATAGGCTCGTAATGATGATTGACAGGACTGAATGATTAGACTCCTCTGAGACCAGTGGAAGAAATACTGACCTCTAGACATCTGCTGAGACCGGTGGAAGAATTCACTGCTGTGGCAGTGAGCAATAGGAGTTGGTATGACGTCTGCTGCAAGAAGGTGGGAGATGTCGTTGCTGAGGAGGGGAGTAATAGAGTTTGGTATCGTATCTTCTCTGAGAATGGTGGAAGAAATCACTGTTGCGGCAGTGAGAATTAGAGTCTAGTATGGTGACTGTCTGCTGCAAGAGTGGTAAAGAGGAATCACTGCTGCGGCAGTGATTTCAGATCAAATCAATTGCCCCCCTACATTTTAACAGAGCTTTAAACGATAGAAATTGCCTGGACTGACTTGCGGAATTGACAGTAAAGTAACAGAATTAATGATGCCAATTTGTCAAGGAGATGAATTCAAGTTCCGCTGTAAATCAGCTGAAGCAAACAATAATGACGATTCAGTTAAATTCTGATCAGTGATGACTGGATTGCATGTAATGACTGTGCGGAGTTTTATCAAGTTTAGTTTAGCTATGAGCAGCTCTACTGAAGACAGTAAAAGCAAGTGCTGTAATTGTTGATGGGTTAGAAATCGCTGATGTGGGAGTAAAATTGGACATTTTTTTGTAGGGGGGAATTCACTGCTGCAGTGAAGTAAGTGATTTGTTGGGGTAAATCACTGCAGTGTCATTAAGAGATAACAGAGCTGATTTGAGAATGGTGGGAAAATGTCACTGCTGCGGCAGAGACATACTGAATGGGGGGGGGATGCCGGAAATAAATCTCAAGGTGGATGGCTCACGGTGCTGTTGAAATCATTTTAAGTTTAAGTGCGACTTTAGAAAGCTCAGCTGGCCAGCAAGGCGCCAATTCTAAGACAGGGTTTGTCTGAGCATGACAAGCTATTTTCACGAATACATGACTCGGCCTGAAGGTCGGAAACGGGTAATCATCCGTGCTCAGTCAATTTCTCCTTCCTTCACTGTCTGTTTGGGCTTGTTAAGAATAAATCTATGTAACTTCTGTAAAAATCAGCATGGTACACATTATCATTAACTCTTGTATAGGCGTAGAACAAGAAGGGCATGACTTTACAGAAAAAGGAAAAAACATGCAAATATAGCGGTTGCTGCAGTTCTTGCAATCCTCTGTGGTTGGTTTGTCAATAGCGCAGTATTGCGATGATTGCAACAGGCCAACAGGAATCCTGCTGTTGCTGAGAAATGGCAAATAAGAATCCAGATGACTGGGGAGAAATTTTTGGATGTATTAAAAGGAGGGAGGTGTATTGGTTATTAATTAATAGCAGGGCACTGCTGACCAAAATTTAGTTTAAAGAAAATTTTTTACATTTACTGCAAAGGCAGATTTAATATGGAGCCAGTCACCTAAATTTCTGAAAGGGGGAAATGGAGACAGAAGTTTGAATTTGAACTCCTGTTATAACTTGTGCTTTAATTATAATGCAGACAGAAGACTAGATTAACCGACTGAGGAACTGTATTAGTTCGGCAGAACTTTATCTGCATTTGTTGAAACAATAGATTACGGTGCACTCCATGGAATTGTCCCAATGGAAGGAAATGCTTAGGAGGCCATTCTTTCGACCACAGGTGTAGTGGACACGAGGAGCCCAGGGAGAAATCTCTGCTGAGGCAGATAAGTAACAAAATGTAATCATAAAGCTGCTGTAGAACAGAGTACACTCTAAAAAACGCTGGGTTGTTTTTTCAACCCAAATGCTGGGTTGAGACCGCTGGGTAAGAAAGTTGGGTTAATTTAACCCAATTTTGGGTTAAAACTGGTCTTAATTTATAACCCAGCGGTGCTGGGTTAGGAACACGGACTCGAGAGAGAGCAGGCACGTAGTGTCCACCGTACGTCAAAAAGTGCGAGAAGCGGCCATTTTCTCAGCGTCTGCAGATGGAAGCGAGTGAAGGACGATTTTCGGTAAGTAAAGGTTAAAAATGTAAAGTTATCATTCATTATGTGTGTCCGGGAGTATTTTAAGACTTAATGGAACGCGGGAAAAGTCGGAAAAGAGCTTTTATTGTAAAATACGATGACGCGGTTTTCGCCTCAGAAATAGTCTTAACGGCCTCTTCTACTGAACGGAAGAGATAACTTTAATACAACGACTGTGAGTTTTATATGTCATATTTACACAAGATTTAGGTCTTAATAGAGGATTGTTAACCGATTTACATGTTAATTCGTGAACTTTTTTTCCCGCGATTAAACTGAAAGTAGTTTCCTAAAGAAAACGGCGTCGTGTAATGAAGACTAGCTTAATTATTTTAAGCCTCATTAAGTTTTAATTGTTAAAAGTAATGTTTTGCATGTAATATTTCAGACTTGTTGAACTTTGAATCTTCATTGTGCCCGCGCCGGGAGTTAACGACACGGAAGACCGCGTGTAAGAGGAGGCGATCGGCTCAGCTCCTTCAGAAGAGACGGAAAGACGGTATAAAGGTCATTATTCAATATAATGTCACCTTTTTTTGACTATTAGTAAAAGAATGGTTGCATTTTTTAGAGATTGAAAGCCAGAGACATAGGAGAGCTTCATTCTTTCAGGATTAATGCTTATTTATTAGAATTTTTTAGAAAATGCATGTTTCTGTTGTCTCCTGCCTGTTTACTTCACATTTTGATACAACAATAGTATGATGACTTGTTCACATTTTATTTAAACCATTGATGTCCGTTTTTTGCAGAACTCAACTTTGGGGCTAACACCACAGGCACCTACTTGTGTGAGGAGGCAATTTTTCTGAGCTTTAGAAAAGAGGGAAAGGTGATTTAAGGCACGTAAAGGTAATAATTTAATGTTATCTTTTATTTGATTTATCTATTTATTTATTTATTTGTCTAAGAGTAAAAATATGTTTTATGTAGATGTTCAAAGCCAGAATCAGGATAGATTCATTTTTTTTTTGATTGATACAAGCTTTTTGTAGAAAATAAATGTTTCCATTGTCTTCTGCCTGTTTACTTAATATTTTGATGCAAAAATAGTATGATTACTTGTTCACATTTTAATTAAATAATTGATGTGCATATTTTTCATTGCAGAACTCAAACCAGCTCTGGAGTTAACGGCACGGAAGGCCGCGTGAGAGAGGAGGCGATCTCCTCAGCTTCTTCAGAAGAGAGGGAAAGACCGTATAAGGCAAGTAAAGGTCATAATGTCATAATTCCATATTATATATTTTTTTGACTAGTAGTAAAAGAATGTTTACTTTTTTGTAGATGTTGAAAGCCGGAGACATAGGAGAGCTTCATTCTTTCAGGATTGATGTGAGTTATTTTTGAAAATACATGTTTCTGTTGTCTTCTGCCTGTTTGCTTCACATTTTGAACAGTATGATGACTTGTTCACATTTTATTTAAACCATTGGTGTCCGTGTTTTTCATTGCAGAACTCAAACCAACTTTGGAGTTAACAACACAGAAGCCTACTTGTGTGAGGAGGTGATCTTCTCAGCTGCTTCATAAGAGAGGGAAAGGCGGTTTAAGGCAAGTAAAGGTCATAATGTCATGTTATCAGTTTTTTTTTTTGTCTAAGAGTAAAAAAACATTTTATGTAGGTGAGCCAAAGACATAGGTGAGCGCTTAATTCTTTTGAGATTGATGCAGTTTATTTGTAGAAAATACATGTTTCTGTTGTCTCCTGCTTGTTTACTTAACATTTTGAACAGTATGATGACTTGTTCACATTTTAATTAAACTACTGATGTCTGTGTTTTTAATTGCAGAACCTAAACCAACTTTGGAGTTAATGACACAGAATCCTGCTTGTGTGAGGAGGTGATATTCTCAGCTCGTTCATAAGAGAGGGAAAGGTGGTTTAAGGTAAGTAAAGGTCATAATTTTTTTTTTTGTTTGTTTGTTTGACTAAGTGTAAAATAATGTTTTATGTAGAGGTTAAAAGGCCAGAGACATAAGAGAGCTTCATTCTTTTAAGATTGATGGGAATTATGTTTTAGAAAATAAATGTTACCGATGTCTGCTATTGTAGTATTCTAAAGCACTGTGGTAGACAAAGACAATAAACAACCACACAATATGGTTGAAATTATAAAACAGTCTAGTTACCCATCCTTACAGAATTGGATGCACCTCTGTTTGAAAATGGTTACATTTGAACTAAATGTTTTCTTTTTTAAATGTTTTTCTCTTTTAGGCCACTGATGAAGAGCAGGTGGTGACTGGGATGAATGCTGGACAAAGAGGAGAAATGATCTTTCCCCCAAACTGATGCAACAGTGGTTTTAAAGGAGGAGGCCACCCTGGATAATGTCAAAGATGTTGCACGCCTTTGCTGAGCTGATGGGGCTTCATGACTACATCAGTTATCTTAAAGAGATAATGAAAATTGGCAGTGATGCATTTTCTGTATGCGATCATGGACTATGAAACAAACCATAAGTGTATAGTCTAAAAACAAAATGTCAAATGCTTGTTCTGTGTTGTTCAGTAGAAATGGAGTTCACATTCATTCATACACATGCTCACAATACTTCACACATTTGCTTGTGTTAAATGTTATAATGTCAGTGTTAATGTTGTGGTTTTATTTTTAGTTTGTGTTTAAAAAAAAAAGAAAAGAAAGAAACTATTAACTAATTGTACAATTATTGTAAAGTAGTGTTTTTGTACAGTAGTTTTATACAATATACAAAATTTACCAGACAAAATAGTCAGCAAATGTTCAGTGCTTCATTTATAAACTCTGTACCTGCTAATGCCACTTTTTCTGCATTTCTTTTCACATGCATGTTACTTTTGAATGTTTTCTCTTGTTGTAGTTTTTAATAAACATTTATCTTTTGATAGTCATTCTGTGTGTGTTAAAGTGACTTTATAATGATCAAGATTTGTAGATTTAATGCCTAGCTCAATTTTGGGTTCATTTTAGCCTAGCAGTGTAGTAATTTTAAACCATAAAAAAAGCAACCCAGCATGCTGGGTCAATAATTCAACCCAACTTGCTGGGTCAAAACAACCCAGCGTTGGGTTCGTCCCTTTTTTACCCAGCGCTGGGTTGCCAAAATAACCCAAATTGGGTTGTTTTTAACCCAGCATTTTTTAGAGTGTAATGAAGAAATGTAATGTGCTAATGAAGCAGGTGAGACATCAAGTACTGATGATACAAGCCGTTTAAGGAATCCTACTTCATAAGCCAAAGTATTTAGCATCACAGCGCATGGCTGACTTTTAGTTAGCCTGAACTGAGCAGACCATCTTCAGAAACATGCAAAAGAAGATGGTATACACACATGACACAGAAATGTGGAAGCACTGATACGACTTGCTGATTTACTAAGGGATGAAAGCAATTGAGACATCCACGTGCAAATATTCATACAGTGGTTTAATAAAATCGATAAATATATTGCTGTGGGCTTGCCACGAAAATGTAAGTTGTCAACGTACTTTGTAGAAATCCGCCAGGAAAGGCAGCCATGAGGAATAATCATTTTGAACAGAAGCCTCTGATGACCTGCTAAATTGGACGTACATGAAGTAAGCTTGGAGCCATGCACAGTTTAAAGAACTATACTGATAGCTGAAACTGAATCATACTCGGACCACCTCCAAGATGGGCTTGGTTTACAAAAAGTTATGCAATATTTTTAGTGCTGACATATGGGCCAAATCCAGTGGAACATGTTCAGACTCCTTAAAATAACAGCAGCAGTATGGGTTGGGGCTGCTATGTGAGAGGCTGTAAAGATCTTTGCAGAGGCATTCGGGAAAGAAAGGTTATAGAAAAAAAGGAAATGGGTATGCAAAGCAGCCGCCAGAGCCGTTCTTTTTGCGGAGGCAGCCTCACGCTAGTGCACTTCTGGAAGAAAGGTTCTGGGAAGAAAAGAGAGATATATACCAAAGAGAGGCCAGAGCGGTTCCTTGAAGTGGAGGCAGCCTCACGCTAGGGCACTTCTGGAAGAAAGGTTCTAGGAAGAAAAGAGATATACCAAGGAAGAAAAGAGATATACCAACATTCCTTGTTGCAGAGGCAGTCCACCTCTGAGACAACTGAGGAGGAAGAAAATGGAGACGAGCAAAGATGGGTGTGTTTTGGGCGAGGCAAGGTAAAATAGCGGGGGCAAAGTCGGCTTTAAACTTTGCTAACATATTGAAGGGCTTCATTTTCATGGGATGAAAAGGGCAATTACCACTTTAGTTGACAGAAGTATGATAATGGATAGTCAGAATAAATATTATTAAAATTTCAATTAGTGAAATGCACAGAGTAAATATGATTTAGTTGGAGATCAAAGAGTTTACAAAAATGCCATCTACATGAATGTAAACGGTAAACCCAGTATGCCTTGTGTAATGTTTTAGATTATAACTTCACGAAACATTACGTTATAAATTATAGATTTATAAAAGATCTATATATAAGGCATAATACTCGCAATTTTAAAGCGGTTCATCTCAAATCAAACGAGCCTATTATCATACGCTGTAGAATAGGAGCGCACAACACTGAGCTATTACACTCTCACGATTTGTAAGTTATGCAATAAGATTGTACATTTAGGAATATAGCTTAAGAATGAGATCGTTATAAACGCTTTTGGGATGTAAAGTGAAATCGCTTGGAGCAGTGACTGGGCCAGAAGAAGCGATGGATAAGGTAAGCAGAGCTAAATTTCTGATTGTTTTCAAGGGAAATGTTTGATGCGGCGAGCGTGCCTCAGACAGGCAACTGTCTGCGTTCCTACTATAAGAGCGGTAGATTTTACGGATGAAAGCGGTTTAGCTGTAATTTGGATAACGTTAGGAACTGTAGCGGCTGTAGTGCGCAGATGCCTAACTCACGATACTCGGGCGGCCCTGGTGAAAAAAACAGCATATGCTGGTAGCTATGTTTTGATGCTGGAATGCTGGTTAGGTAGGTTTTGATGCTGGTTTAAGCTGGTCCTTTGCTGGTTCATGCTGGTCCTTGACCAGCAACATGACCAGCAAAAACCAGCAAAGGACCAGCTTAAACCAGCTAAGGACCAGCATAAACCAGCAAAGGACCAGCTTAAACCAGCATCAAAACCTACCTAACCAGCATTCCAGCATCAAAACATACCTACCAGCATATGCTGGTTTTTTCACCAGGGGGGAGAAGCACGTTTGATGGAGGCGGCTGGGCAAATCTGCGGGACATCTTTGACGAGCTCGATTTCCCTTGTTGAAAGCTTAAGTGGAGCCGGATTAAGCGTGACTTTGCAGAGCATTGTTAGTTGAAGAAGTGCGGGAGTCCGTCGGGCTGGGAGGCTGTTCACTGGACAGGGCGGGGTCGTATGCCGGAAGAACTGAAGCTGGTTATATAGGCTCGTAATGATGATTGACGGGACTTAATGATTAGGCTCCTCCCGAACCTACGTTTTGAACTTCATTTATTGTTCTTTATCTCTTCCTATACACGTCTCTCTGTCTCTTTTTTCTGATCTAAAGTGCCCTCTATTGTCCACTGGGTTCCACTACAGTTTCCTACTACTAAATTCTGAGAAAACAAAAACAAAAAACAAGCATGTAATAACCTAGAACACTGTCTAACACTTTATGGCTCTGCAACAGTCTTCCTAGCACACTCTTTCAGTTTAAATCTAGATTAAAGACCCATCGCTTTAACCCAGCATACACATAACACACTCATCTAATTTCAATAATTCAGGTCCCTCAAAGGATTGTTAGATTGCATAAATTAGGTTAACCAGAACCGAGAACATTTCCTATAACATCCAATGTACCTGTTACATTGTATGCCTCTGCGTGACCGTGACCTAAAGAATGTTTGAAATTGATCCAATGAAATGGCGAGACGCTACTGGCAGGGTGAATCCTAAACAAACCGTGTTACCTTCTGTGTCTTCAAGTTCTCTGTGTGTGCGTGTCAGTCTGCAATATCTGTTGTCTGTCAGTGCTAGTGTGCAGTCACAACAATATATGGATCTAGCTCAATGCTGAGAGCTCAGTGCTTCAGCTATTAGTTGTTAGCATTGATACCGAAGAAATTGAGGATTCACCACCTCAGTCTCCTGCATATGAATAGACTGCATTTTACTGTACATCACATGTTCTCCTTGCCCTCACTACATCATGGGTGGGGATACACGTGATTTATGTGAGGTTTGTTTGGGAGTGGAACACACACAGTCAGCTCTTGAGGGGGTAGGCTGAGTTCATTCATAAAATGTCCCGACATTTACAAATGGAATGTTTAGCTCTACTCCTGTGGTGTCTTATGCAATATAAAATCAAGTGGCTATAAAATCTCCATGTACTACAGGTATGCAACACTAGGGGGGTGGGGGGGTGGGGTTTAAGCAGACAGGAGATTCACTTTCTCTCTCTCTTTCCTCTGATTGGATGCAAACACATTAATGTGTCTGCAAGCTATTATTCACGATTGTTTTAAATTGTATATATTACTATAATATACAGCTTAATGTCCAGGCAGTGTTTCACTTGTCTGGTTGTTTGTCTGCATTTAATTCTGAGGAATTAAATGATGAAATAGTCATCTGGCTTTGAGAGGTTTAGATGGGCCTCACCCTTTCTCCTCCCTCACTCTCTAAATACAGTGTTCTCCTGGGGCATTGAAGCATGCTTTGCAGTTTCTTCCCCCTCTCTTCCTCTATTTAGGCTGATGTGGACAGTACATCGATACAGAGGTTGAGGACTCACCACCGTAGTTGGTGGAGATTTTAACTTGTGCCGTCACAAAGTTAAACACTGACCGGGACTTTCCAGTTTTTCCTGATCCCATCTTTCCTCAGTGCCCTCTGGAGGCTGGTCTGTTAAGCCTCTGGGGTCGACAAATGCATTGACGCATTTTGTAACATTTTTTCCTGATAATGAAATTAAACTTAAATTACTCTGTCTTTTTGATCGTATAGATAAGAGCAACAAATCATTTGAATCTGCAAAGAGTCTACTTTTATTTGTATACACATAATAACAACAATTCTATGCTTTTGTAAAATAAAGAAAACAAACAGGGTGCGCTTTCTGCCGTCTTGGTCTCCATGAACTTCTTTCTAAAACGTGTCACAAATATGAATTAAAACTCAGCAAATACTTGACAGACATGAGATATATCTATAGAAAGCTTGAAGTGGAAAAAACAAATGTTCTCTAATAAAGTAATCTGTATGAAATCTACGCGAGGTCCAGTCTTTCCAGACTGAGCTCATTATCTGTAATGTGATCACGCCCACACGCAGAATGCGCTATTCATACGATAATCATCCATGTGAGATGCACAAACATGTAAATACCCACATCACCTCTGTAAAGATTCATCAAGTTCATCTTGGCTACTTTTCGTTCTGGAAGAAAACACGCTGAGGAATAAGGTAGAACTTACCTCAGAAGAAAAACGTGATGTGACATTAGGCTTGAGCCAGTGTCAAGGGATCATTTCTGATGAGTAATATTTTTTTTTTGTACTTGCATAAATATAAAATAAACTATAATTCCTGACTGATGTGAAGTCAAGTGAAACATTTTGAAATATGTTTCATTTCATTGCATCTAAATGCATCTAAATCTAAATCTAAATGTTTTTTTTTTGTTCTATAAAATATAAAACAATATAAAAGTAATATGAATGTTTACACTAACACTATGAATATACTGTAATACTATGAGTCTAAGAATGTTTAAACCAATGTTTACTGGGTAAATACTATGTTTGCAAATATTTTTACATGTGCTTGACAATAATTTAGTTTCTCAGAATATAAAATGTTTTTGTATTGTATAATACAAACAAAACATGCTTGTATTTATGACTACAAAATCATGTTTTTTGTTTTTTTTGTTTGTTTCTTTGTTTGTTTATTTATTTTTGTTTTGTTTTGTTTTAGGAGTTGTGAGTTGTCAATATTAGTGATTGTTAATGTAATAATATAGTTCCTCCTGATATCAACATGGTAACAGATGTTTGCTTGCTTATTTGTTTGTTTTTGGTGACCAGATACCTTGAAGACTTTACTGCAAATTGACTTTTTTTTTCTCTCTGAGAGTGCTGTACCAACATCAAAAGCTGTTCAACTACACTAGGCTGATATTGTACACAAATAACAAAAACGTCTTGGGTTACTTGACCGTAACCCTGTTCCCTTAAAAAGCGGGAACGAGATGCTGCGTATCAATACGCTAATGGGGACATTCTTTGTTCGACCGGTCGTGAAGATTGTGTGTCAAACACGCCAAGAATTGGCTTAAATAACCTCAGTAGGTGACGTATTTGATTACGTGCACCTGCGGGTTATAAATAGATGTGA
This sequence comes from Labeo catla, assembly GCA_012976165.1. NCBI lineage: Eukaryota > Metazoa > Chordata > Actinopteri > Cypriniformes > Cyprinidae > Labeo > Labeo catla. The sequence continues at coordinate 132,914 of VONZ01001266.1, read as the reverse complement.
ATCGAACACACCTGCAGGTTATGCCTTTGTCTGAAAGGACGTCCAGCTACGCCTGCAGTGCGGCATTGAGGCTCAGCATCTCGTTCCCGCTTTTTAAGGGAACAGGGTTACAGTCAAGTAACCCGAGACGTTCCCTACCAAAAGCTACACTCGATGCTGCATATCAATACGCTAATGGGAACGAGAATACCAACGCCGCCGCACTGGAAGTGTCTGGACCCGTCAAGGTTGTGTAGTGTGTGCGCACAAACATTGAATAGGTCTCAGACATGACTTTGGGATGTTGACTCAAGGACGTGCGAGCCCGGAGTAGCATGGACATCCAAACTGTAGAATCTGATAAACGTGTGCGGTGAGAACCAACCTGCCGCATCACACACTTGTTGCAGAGGGGCACCTCTTGCTATAGCCGTGGAGGATGCAACCCCCCTGGTTGAATGGGCCCTAAGCTCTAGAGGCGAAGCTTGGCCGCGCGCCTCATAAGCTAGGGCAATAGCATCCCTCACCCAATGTGACATAGTCCGTTTACTGGCGGCCGTCCCCCGGTTGCGGCCCCCATAGCATATGAAAAGTTGCTCTGACTTACGCCACTGGCTTGTGCGGTGGACGTAAATCTGAAGAGCACGTACTGGACACAGTAAGTGTAGCCTTTCCTGCTCCGGTGAACTGAACGGCGGAGGGCAGAAGGCTTCAAGAATGACCGGATTTATGGTCGAGAATGGAACCTTTGGAAGATAATTAGAGTGAGGGTGCAAAATGGCTTTCACCAGCCCAGGGGCAAAGTCTAAGCAGGATGGAGAGGTTGCCAGAGCCTGCAAATCCCCGATTCTCTTGAGAGAAGTAATAGTTACAAGGAAAAACATCTTTAGAGTCAGAAACCTGTCATGTGCTGACTCTAGTGGTTCAAATGGGGTCCCAGCCAGACCCTCGAGCACTATTGCTAAGTCCCACGAAGGGACTGTTGCTCTGTTGGGCGGCCTTAACCGTCTGGCTCCATGAATGAAGCGAACGACTAGTGAGTGCTTCCCCACCGAGACCCCGTCAATCAGAGTGTGGCAAGCCGAAATGGCAGCCACATAGACTGAGAGTACCAGGAGATGTTCCTGAGGACAATTTCTCTTGCAGGAACTCCAGCACTGAAACAACTTGGCAGTGAACTGGGTCTGCATGGTGTGTCACACACCAACTTTCAAAGACACGCCATTTGAGGGCATAACTTCTTCTAGTGGAGGGAGCCCTAGCACTCAGAATAGTCTCTACGACATCAGCTGGAAGCCCAGCCTCTCTTAGTTGGTCCCCCTCAGGGGCCAGACATGAAGGTTCCAGAGCTCGGGCCGGGGATGAAATATTGTCCCCTGCGCCTGAGATAGGAGATCTCTCCTGACCGGAATCGCCCATGGCGAGCCGTCGAGGAGGGATATTAGATCTGAGAACCATACTCTGGTCAGCCAACGGGGCGCTATCAATAAGAGGCGAGACCCCTGTTGATGGACCTTGGCTAGGACTCCCGGGAGCAGAGCAATCGGGGGAAATGCGTAAAGACGCAGTCTGGGCCACATATGGGCCATCGCGTCCAGACCCAGGGGAGCTGGAGGAGTCAGAGAGAAGTAGAGGGGACATTGTGCTGTCTCCTGTGAAGCAAAGAGGTCCACCTCTGCTTCGTAAAATCTTTCCCAGATTTGACTGACTACTTCGGGGTGGAGTTTCCATTCCCCGTGTGTCACAGCTTGTCTGGACAGAAAGTCTGCTCCCATATTGATATGTCACGGAATATAAATCGCTCTGAGGGACAGGAACTTGTCCTGTGCCCAAAGCAGAATCTGCTGCGCTAGCCTGTTCAGGCGGCGCGACCGCAGTCTGCCCTGGCGATTTATGTAAGAGACCACCGCTGTGTTGTCCACCTGCACTAGGACATGGTAGCCTCTTAACTGCTGGAGGAAGTATTTCAGGGCCCGAAATACAGCCATCATTTCGAGGCAATTGATGTGCCAGTTGAGATGATGACCTCTCCAGATCCCTTGGGCTGGACGGCCATTTAAGACTGCACCCCAGCCCTTGAGGGAAGCGTTTGTCGTTAGCATCTTGCGACGACAACACGGACCTAGAGTGGGACCCAAAGTCAGAAACCGGGGCCTGAACCACATAGAAATGGTACGAAGCCCCTGGCGCGTAACCCTTATTTGCCTCTGGGGATTGGCCCTTAGATGAAATCCCCTGGCTCTGAGCCACAACTGAAATGGTCTCATGTGCAGAAGACCCAAAGGTATCACCGTGGATGCAGCTGCCATGAGACCTAAAACTCTTTGAAAGTAATGAAGAGTAACTTTCTGGCCTAGCTTGATATCCTTTAGGGTGTTTAGAATGGATTCGACACGTGCAGGAGACAGCTGTGCCTGCATTGTGATCGAGTCCCATACAACACCCAAATATGTTGTTCTCTGGGTAGGAGAGAGAACGCTTTTCTTGGCGTTGAGTCTCAACCCCAGAGATCTGAGATGAGCTAGGACGACATCCCGATGTCGAAGCGCAAGCTCTTGAGACTGGGCCAGAATGAGCCAGTCGTCTATGTAATTCAAAATGCGGATGCCCTGGAGTCGCAGAGGAGCCAGTGCTGCATCCATGCATTTTGTATACGTGTGGGGTGACAGAGCTAGGCCGAATGGAAGAACCCGATACTGGTAAGCTTCGCCCCCGAAAGCGAACCTCAGGAACTTCCTGTGTTGTGGCAAAATTTCTATGTGAAAATATGCGTCCTTGAGATCGATTGTCACAAACCAATCTCCTAACTGAATCTGGAAGACAATCATTTTGATTGTGAGCATCTTGAACTTGTAAGTTCTGAGGTAGCGATTTAACCCGCAAAGATCCAAAATTGGACGCAGCCCCCCATCCTTTTTGGGAACCAGAAAGTATCGGCTGTAAAAGCCTGACTCTCTGTCTGGCAGGGGAACATGTTCCATGGCCCCTTTGTCCAGCAGAGTCTGCAATTCCTGTGTCAACAAATGCACTCGTTCCGGTTTCACGGAAGTGGAGACCACGCCGTTGATACGCAGAGGACGATGTGCGAACTGAATCCTGTAACTCCTCTCTACAGTCCTTGCGACCCAAGGAGAGATATCTGGCAGTAGCTTCCACACTGCCAGTTTCTCTGATGGGGCACTAGTTTTGACACTTCGCTTATCTGGGGGGATGTTAGATGTACGGTGTCCTGAAACATGGCAGGAGGCAACCGACCATGTAACACTTCGCCGGAGACCGCTGCCCCCCGAAACACCAGTGGTGGCGGAGGTAGTACAGTGGTCTACTGAGGGTGCCGAAAAGGAGCCCCTATTCTCTGCTGGATTTTTACGCGCCCCTCCCCGAGGAGACACACCCCCACGGTCCTGGGCGCACCACCCTCAGGACTTTTTCTTAGAAAGTATGCTCCTCAGGTCTGGCCTCTTAGAGGCGGACTGAGGAGTGCGACGGGCCGTTTCCCAGTCTTTGCGAGGAGGTGCACGACTCGCCACACTCTCCTTCTGGGCATCCCGCCTCAGGGAGACCAGACCTGGTCGGGACTGGGTGGCCGACAGTCCCGACGCTTGAGCACGGCAGGGAAGAAACCTCACAAATGCCTCTTCATGGCGCTTCGCCTCCCGGAATCTGGTAACGACCGAGTTAACAGCGTCGCCAAACAGGCTGGAAGGCGAGACTGGGGCATCAAGGAGGAATGATCGGTCCCTCTCCTTGATGCCCGTGAGGTTGAGCCACAGATGTCTCTCCGTGGAGACCATAGCAGCCATAGAGCGGCCGATGGCACGGGCCGTCTGCTTTGTCGCACGGAGAGACAGATCTGTGGCCCGGCAAAGTTCTAAAAATGCCTCTTCGTCGATGGTCCCTACTGTGCTCAAGTCCTTGAGCAGGTCTGCCTGGTACGCCTGCAAGACCGCCATGGTGTGCAGGGCAGCACCAGCCTGACCCGCTGCCTGATATGCTTTCCCCACCAGCGAAGATGTTAGTCTGCAAGGCTTGGTGGGGAGCATAGGTTTTTTTTAAAGAAGATGAGCTCCCAGGGGAGAGATAGCCCGCGAGCGTCTCTTCTACCTGGGCCATCATCATGTAGCCCCCGTGCCTGTGAATCCACGATAGTCGAATAAATCGACGTCGAGGGCACAAAGACACGGGACGAGTAGGACTTACTCCATGAATGAGCTAGCTCGTCATGGAGATCGCCAAAGAAGGGGAGAGACCGTCGCTGAGGTCCCTCCCCCCGGCCACCTGACAGAAATCTGTCATCCAGCTTCGAGCGTTTGAGGGTCTCCTGCTCCTGCGGCCAGTCTAGTTTTAGCTGATCAACTGCTCGAGTTACCACCTCGAGTAACTCCTCATACGCTTTATAATCGCGAGAGGAGCGCTCAGAGGTGGCGCTCTCGAGGTCAATCTCTGCAGAAGCAAGAGATGAAGTGTCCTCCGGCGAGATCGCGAGAGAAAGGGGTGTGCCCGTCTCACGCGCCTCAGCCAGATCAACACGCGACCCCCAGGACTGCAGCGAGGGAGCGACGGCTCGCTCATCTTTGAAAAAAGCGAGCTGCGCAGGAAGCACTTTGATCGGTAAAAGATCGCAGTGCTCGCACTCTCCCTCGAGCCCGAGGGCAGCGTGTTCTTCCCCCAAACACTCGAAGCAAAAACCATGAGGATCATCCTCCAAGATAAGCCTTACACAGGGAGGCACGCATCTCTTTTCTGACTCCATCATGATTTTTTATTTTTTTTTACTTTTCCTTTCTTTCTTTCTTTCTTTCTTTCTTTGAAAGACACTGCAAAAACAGCACACACACAAAACGGTCCTTGAAGACAAAGAAACCTGCAGGCGTGTTCGATTCACATCTATTTATAACCCGCAGGTGCACATAATCAAATATGTCACCTACCGAGGTTATTTAAGCCAATTCTTGGCGTGTTTGACACACAATCTTCACAACCGGTCGAACAAAGAATGTTCTCATTAGCGTATTGATACGCAGCATCGAGTGTAGCTTTTGGTAGGGAACATTAATGTATCCATCCTTTTACAACACAGGAAGTTCCTGAGATTTGTTTTTGGGGGCAAAGCATTCCAATACTCCCCATATTCTTCCTTTTGGGCCTAGCACTGTCACCCCGCACTTTCACCAGTGTGTGTGTGGATGTAATTGTGGCTCCTCTAAGACTTCAGGGCATCCATGTTTTGAATTATATCAACTATTGTTTGCTATTAGCTCAATCAGAGAAGATGGCCATGTGGCAGTGAGATGTCATTCTCACTCATATGAAAGAGCTGGGGTTAAGGTGGAATACCAAAAACTCTGTGCTTTTTCCAGTACATAGAACCACTTTTCTCAGTGTTGTATGGCTTTCAACAACGATGCAGGCACAATAGTTTCCTGCTTGTCTTATCTAGATATGTACTAAACCTGCAATGAGTGTCCATTGTCTTATTTGTAGAGGAGGAACTGTGTGAATTCACGGTGGAGTAGGAAGAGGGTACCACATACATCTGACAGATGCTTTATCTGTTAACCCTGTTGAAAAAAAAGCATATGCTGGTTAGGTATGTTTTGCAGCATGGGTGCTGGTCATGAGCTGGTTTAAGCCGGTCCTTAGCTGGCCATGTGCTTAAACCAACTTAAACCAGCTCATGACCAGCACATGATCATCTTAAACCAGCTCATGACCAGCTAAGGACCAGCTTAAACAAGCTTAAACCAGCAGCCATGCTTCAAAACATACCTAACCACATATACTGTTTTTTTTTTTTTAACTGGGAACATTTCATTCCTGTATTAAATATAATCTTAATCACAAGTAAATCAGCTTTGATCACAATCCACATTGTTTATTCTCTCTCCAGCTCCTAACAGCCTTCTAGGACTGACTGGAATTGGTTAAGTCATTTTAAAGGGTCAGGAGACAGGTGGAAGTCAAGATGTATCAGACACTGTTTTGACTTCGCTGTTCATTTAGAGACAAGTACTACTGGCAAGTGTTGACAGACAAATGCTGGCATAATTCATGACAGCTAAGCTTTCAAAAGGGAACTAAATGCTGTGGTCTCCTTTACATATTTATTTTTAATAGAAAGGTTTATCAAAAAAACAAGATCACAATATTTCTTGCCTTGTTTGTATGACCTGCCCAGCTCACATTGCTCTATTAATTTTGTTAACAAACCTTTGATACCATAGTCCATAAACTGCAGCTTTACATATACCTCACTCTCAGAGCAGCCAAAGTACTAATCACAATGCAAGAATTCCTTAAACATTTTTTTTTTTTGTAATAAAAATTGTCATACCAGTAAGTTACTTTAAGGAGGTTTTCAACTTTTTTTCTTTTCTTCTCATCCTTTTTGCCAACATTGTTATTCCAAGAATGGTAATGAGAGAAACACAAGAAACGCTATATATACAATATCATATTTACATACAATGGTATACACTCTAATCATCTTTTTACTTGTGCAGCTTTGTAAAACATTACAATAAAGCTTGAAATCCTTTTTAAAGTGAGAAAAAATTGGTTTGGAGTCTGACCATTTCATTTTATGAATATGAAACTTTCCCATGTATATTAATAATTGTACAAGATATGCCTTATCGTTATCAATATCATGATAATTAAACTATATTACAGTTTTTCTCAGACACACTCTTCTGTACCTCTCAGATTGACAGATGCACCCAATGCCATCTGTGCACTTTGAACTGGCTTATATTTTGTACATTTAAATATTTTTAAAAAAGAATTTTGAATTATTGTGTGTAAACGATGACAGCCGTGTTGCAGTTGTGCTTAACTTTGGCTTTCTTGTGTTTAGGGTTTTGCATCACAGGTTCATTACAGAGCAAACTGTCTTAGTAAATGTGGGAATGTGTTTAAAAGAGTGCATCATGAGATCTGCAAACAGTGTCTAAACTGCCCGGACTTGCTTAGGTTTTTGCAGAAAGAGTAAATTAATTGATAAATTGGTTTAGGCTATTGAGAATTTGGTTCAGAGAATGGGGTTTATTGTTTTTAGCAAATGTGAAAAACTGTAAAAGTAAATAGTATCAAATCTATAGGTGTGTTCTCTATTGATTATGAAACACATTACAGTTTTTATCGATTGCTAAAACACTATAACCAATCTTTTGAACTAAAATTTCAAAACCATAATGCCATTTTTTAAAAAGCACACCCATTTCCCTGAACTATAAACACTATTCCCCTGCTTTAACATGAGTCAGATTTAGTGAACTGCTACTGCAAAACTCTACACACAAATCCCTACATTTCTCAGTGCTTACACCATGTGATCATTTAGAAAGCACTAACATTCAATATTGTTCACTCAAGTCTGCAAAGTTTGAGCTCAATTAGCACACAGTTTCCCAAGTGGAAACACTAGGAGTCAACATTTATCACACACCACTCAGAACCTTCGATGGAGATAAAAGGGCCAAAGTCAGCTTCCAGTTTGGTGCATTTCTCAGATCAGAAATGAAATTCTCAAAACTACTTGTTCAACCTCCACATCATTTAGTCACTTGTGCACATTATAAAATGTTTCTAATTATTTTTTAACAAGTTGCGTTTGCTTTGGTACATTCATGCAACTGATTATGCAACTGATTTGTCTGCTGTTTCCCACATCCTGCTGTTCCTATCGTCATGTTGCTATAGTCTTACCTCTCAAAACATCAAGTCATTAGCTCATCGTATATGTCTTTGCAGTACATGCTAATTTTTTGTATTTTTATTTTATTTTTTTTTATGTTGATGTTTGTTTGTTTTTTGTCAGAACACTAGTAAAAATTTAACTGTGAATCCTGTCCAGTCTTTTTCAATCAATATCCCGCATACAGTAATATGCAATTTTGAAGACAAAGAGTAGGAGGTGAAAGAGGAAGAGGAGGACGACGACAACAACATGGAAGAGAAATAGGAAGGACAAGAGCAAGAAAACAAGCAGTTCTATATATTTTAGTTGATGCGTGCCAGGGCTGGGTCAGGCATGCAAGAGGATTTTACGCCTGCTGCCTGTCCAGGGCCAATTTAGTCTGTGATGTTGAGGAGGTTGTGGCCTGTCCCAGAGCAAAGACAGGATGCTGGGGAAGAATAATTATTTTTGTTGTTTGTTGTTTTGTGCTGTACTCTACAGTACAATAAATTAAGGATCAAAACACTTGCAAATGCATACATGTGCTGTGTTCATCATGTGATTTTTTTTTTTTTTTCAAGCAACACTTATTGCCAGTTGTAATGCCACGCCAGCAGAGGTAGCCCTTACCTATGGACTGACTGTTACCGCTCCCTCTGCTGCTTCTATGGTTACTTCCTGTTTGGCAGCCATTTAAGGAGGGCCATGCCAAACAGGAGGTTGTGAAGTATTGTTTTGCCTGTGTGGACTCTACCAAGCGTTTTACCCGTTTCATTGCCTTGTTTTGTTATTTCCATGTTTATTATTTTGTTTCATAGTCATAGTTTTTGTCTAGTTTCATTGCCTTGTTAATTTGTTTCTTTGGACTGCTCACTGGTATTTTGACCTTCTGCCTGTTTTCTGGATTACGCTATTGTTTTGCCCTGGATATCACTGTTTGTTTGGAGACCGACCCTGCCTGTCTTGACTACGATATGTATAATAAAGCTCGCACTTGGATCTATTCATGCTTCCTACTGCTTACACCAGTTTTCGTAGTATTGTTTTGAATTGATCTCATCAAGGTGTAAAACTGTGTGGTAGTGTGTGTGTGTGTGTGTGTGTGTGTTTGAGGGTTTGTGTGTCATGTCTGAGAGCAAAGTTTTTTTTTTCAGCAACATTGAGTTGTTTTGAGTGGAGAGCTACATTTTGACCTGAATATAGCAAGTTCGGGGAATTAAGTTAGAAGTTATGGATTTGTCTTTAGAGTTTCGCAAAAGCGAGGCATAATTTCAAGAAATGTGTTTAAGCAATTGAGAAAAACTGTAATAAATGTTTTTTATTAACTATTGTAAAACATTTGAGAGGTTTGGGCACATTGTTTTGATCATTGCATGATTTGTAATTAGTATGAAATCTGTTTCGGACAATTACAAAGTGTTCAGATCACTGTGTTAACTGTTTTGAGAACAGTTACCTGAATTTGGAGAAATGTGTCAAATCGATTGAGGAAAAACTGATATGTCAAAACCACTCAGCTGTAAAGCAATGCACAATTTCTTCTTAATTAAATGTTCAATATCAGTCCAGAATATTTTTGTATACAAACAATGAAAAAATAAATGAAAAATGGTTTCCTTCTCACCTTTACAGAAATTTCAAGAGTAATCAATATCTAGTTTAAAGGGGTCATCGAATGCCCATTTTCCAAGCTGATAAGTTAAGTTAATATGATTCTTTAGGGCAGGGGTGCCCAAACCTGTTCCTGGAGATCGACTTTCCTGCAGAGTTTAGTTTCAGCCCTAATCAAACACACCTGTCTGTAATTAGCAAGTGCTCCTTGAGATCCTAATTAGCTGGTTCAGGTGTATTTGGTCAGGGTTCGAGCTGAACTCTGCAGGAAAGTCGATCTCCAGGACCAGGGTTGAGCACCCCTGCTTTAGGGTCTTAATGAAAAGTCTATAATATACTTTGGTTAAAAATTCTCAATGGTTGTGTAAAACAACACCCTTTTTACCTTGCCAAAATCAGCTCTGCAAAAATCATCTCATTCTGGTCAAGGCTGCTTTAAATGCAAATGAGCTCTGCTCGCCCCATCCCTCTCTTTTCTCTGTGGAGAGACAAGCCTGTTTACTTTAGCCGCGTTTAGCCGCTAAACTTGCTAACTAGCACATTATTAGGAAGGGCGATCGCAAAGATTCATAAAAAAAACCCCTTATACTCACTTCTGCTGTAAGTGAAGCTGGATCTTGAATGATTCACGCAAACGGATATATGTAGATCGGGAGGCGGATTCCCTTCACAAACAAACGTAATCTACTGCATCTGTAAAATGTATCCACTGTTCGCCAAGCTTTAGTTCAGTTCAAATCACCAAACACAGAAGACCAGGAAAAGGAAAAAAAAGAGCTGGAGGATAAACAATTCTATTAAGTATATTGCTAATACAGTTGTTTGTGACTCTGTATAATATTTGTGTTACCAATGAATATTTTACTCTTGATATCCGCAAGATTTAACTCTTTCTCCTGAGATGTACTGATAAGAAAAAACAATGCTTTTTTTAGGAATTACATCCATTACCACCGCAAATTCCTTTGATTTAACTGGTATTTTAAATTCGTTCAAAAATTATTTATATGTTACAGTTTTTCACATTTGATAAAACACTAAACCCCATTCTCATAATTCTCTTTCTCATAATAATGACAAACGTTCTCGTAATAATGATGAACTTTTTCATAATAATGAGAAACTTTCTGGTAATAATGAGAAACTTTCTTATAATAATGACTTAGTATCTCATAATATCAAGGCACATTGGGCGTTTTCTTTATGTTTAACGTGATATATGCGCGTTGCGTTCATATTTTATGTCAGTGTTTTCATCTATTAAGCGACAAATAAGCATTTTCTTATAAACGCTTAACATATAAGCCTAGCTTGGTTCACATTCTGAGCTATCCTGCTTGTCTGTAAATAATAGGCCTATGCTTTATTAATAAGGTGTGTATTAAATTTGGTCCTCCAGTGCACTTTTTTGTACATCAAGCCCAGTGGTGCCTGCAAGAATATACTCTTAATTTATTAAAGGTATTGTTTTAATGGTATTTAAAGGTATTGTTTTTGTTATAATGTACTATTTCAAATTAGTAATCAGCAAGTAATTATTATTTTACTGCTCTGCACGCCTCACCTGAAGTGCTCTCGCGCATGAACAGGCGTCATTTCTGTTACTGACGGTATCCTCTCTGACTGGGCTGCGGGACGAAGCGGGTGCGGGCACAATCATATTTCAAAGGAGGCCGGCACCACGGTCCTGACCACATCAGTGTCGTTACTGGGTGTTTTTATGGAATATTTGCATTTATTCACATGCGACTTGATTAGCTATTCATGTGGTGGACTGTCATGATTTTGGCTTTGATTTTTGCAAGACACTACTGAATGATGCGCATCAGAGTGTATTTACAAGAGGGTATACGCAAAGCAAAGCTGACTGATAAAGAAGTGGGTAGGCTATATGCCGTATACCTGCGTATTAGGCTACACTACTGGGCTTCACGTTAAGCTTTTTAGTCCCAACCAATACATTTAATGATGGTGTTACAATTGTCATTTCATTTTGTTAAGCCGTGACCCCTTACGAAGATTAACCATGGTTGTATTATAGTAAAAGTGTAGTATCCAAGTAGTATCCTTTTTTGTAGGAACCAAAAAAGTTTTTCGTTATTGTGAGAACATTTCTTGTTATTATTTTACATTTTCAAAAATCATGTTTTTTCACTGTGCATTCCTATTAATCTCAATCAAACTACAGTTGGATTATTTTGAATAAGTAAAACTAACTATAAAAATACAGCACAATAAGCACAATAAAACACAATAAAAGCACGATAACAATAAAAAAAACATGATTTTTGACCATTTTAAAAAATAGAGTTATCTGTCTTTATTCTTTAAAGTGCTCCTATGCGTTTTCAAATATGATCTTTCATGCAGTGTGTCATGTAGCTGTATGTGAACAAACTATCTGCAAAGTTGTGAAGCCGACAGTGCACGATACATAAAGTTATTGTCTATCCAAAAAAAGAGTCGACTCACATTTGCCTAAACGAGTCGTCAGGAATTCAAATCTTTTTCTGTTACGGCCACACGTCACGCAGTAACAGATTTGCATAATGTCCGCCCACCTTCTACGTCGCGAACAACTTGTCCGCCCACAAACAGTCAAATTTCCATGCGGTTTACGTCACATGGAAATTTACACGTACATTATACGGAAGACGCGCTGTGAGTAAAACTGTTTTATATTCACTTCCAAAAGATGATGAATCTACAAAGATTGTATTTTCTAGCGATCGCTGAAAATAAGTAGTTGTGTATGTTATGTTGTGTAACAACCCTGCACATGTCTTGCTAACCAGCTAAATCACGCTTCTGTAGTTCTGTTGTTCAGCTGTGGACCCACTGTAGTCTGACAATTTGTGATTGATGCAGCTTGACTGTCTGTCCGTCTCATTAGTTGGAGTAATGATAAAGGATGGCACACGAAGCGGCTTTCACACCGAATGCGGAAAGCGCTGCGCTATGAAACCCATTAGTTTTAATTGCTTCCGCCGCGCGAGGACGGCTTGTTTCTGCCTCAACCAAAGCGCACGCGCAGTGGAGCAAAGTTCAAATGAGTTGTTGAAATTAACTTTTGCCGCTGCGCTCTGAAGGGCTGAACTGAACCCAGCGGCCAGCGCAGCGCTTTCCGCGTTCGGTGTGAAAGCCACTTAATGCATTATACATTGCCGAAGTTTACAACATAGAGGTGTGCCCGGTTCGGTTATAAAAGCAAATTGCGAGCACTTTCCACGGTAGACCGTGTTAACTTGTCGATCAGCCACTTCAGCCGTTTTATCATCAGACTCTGGCTGGAATTGTTATGGTAAAATCGATGCCATCTTTTCTATGTATTGACAAGTATCCAGGGCCGTCAGTCAGTTATGGCAATGGGCGTTTCGTTTTCCAACACGCTGTACGCGGTAAACCAATCATAAAGGACTGCGCCATCTGACCAATCACAGCAGTGAGGGCTCACGGAAAGGAGGGGTTTAGAGAGACTGATTCTTCAAACTGCTTCGCACGAGTCGTTTATGAATCATTTAGAAATGGGGTAAATTTAAATCTATTTTTGGAGAAAACTGAAGTGTTTTTTGACCTTGCATACATGTAAACCTGTTTTGGGAGTCTATTAAAACAATATTAGCAACCTTTAAGATGGCATAATAGGGGCACTTTAAATATTGGATAAGCCAGTTTATTTTAAATACACTGTTTAAATACATCATTACTTCATACCTCTAAACCAGTGGTTCCCAACCACGTTCCTGGAGGCCCCCCAACACTGCACATTTTGCACCTCTCCTTTGTCTGACACGCCCATTTCAGGTCTTGGAGTCTCTACTAATGAGCTGATGATCTGAATCAGGTGTGCTTGGGGCCTCCAGGACCGTGGTTGGGAACCACTGCTCTAAACCTTTATTTTTTTCCAAAAAAAATCGAAAAGCATTTTATCCATTTTTTATCCACATACATTTTTTAGCAAGGTTAGTGACACGTAGACTCATCTGGAGATTCCTTCAGCTTTTGACACAAGTACCATCAAAATAAAAATGGGAAGCTAGGACACCCTTGTCTAATCCCTCTACCCATTTCAAATCTGCCAGATGTCCCTTTTAACAGAACTGGAGTTAACTGTGTAGTCGAGCGCAGTTGCTCTCCTCCAGTTACGCTGACCAAAAACGAAACAGTGACACAGCTTAATGCTTATTTGTTCAAACAACCGTATTGTTGTGATCTGTTCTAGAATGTTTGATCTAATATCAAGTGATTGTTATGTGTTTATATTATTCGTGAGTATTCCCAAACGCGATGACAATGTAATCTCTGTGTGAGATATGTCATGTAGTCAAAAAAAGAGTAGAAAAAAAAAAAACTAAATATATGTATATATATATATATATATATATATATATATATATCAAAAACACATGTTTGTATTGAAGTAAAAATGGATGATAAATACACCTTCTGGATGATAAATACACCTTTTTTTTGGAATTAAATAGCAAGCACTTTGGGTGTCTTGTTCAACACATCTATTTTCATATAAAAGCAACAGAACTGAAATTTTGTCATGCTTATCAGCAACACACCACATGAGTGTGAATAACGCGATATCCGCCTCTGATCTCATAGGTATCTGTTACATTTAGAGAGCTCACAGCTGTCCTTCTTGACTACACTTATTTCACTCCTCCCCTTACTGCAGCCGTCTACACTCGCTTACATTTCAGGCGAGGCTAGGTGCATCTCAAACGGGCCTACTCTTCACCACTCAAGCGTCACTTCAACGCGTCATCAGCTGTGCTAAAGGGGTCTGCCTTTATGTTGTTAAAGTTTGTTAAGACATTCATAATAAATATTACTTTTTTTCTCAATTGCTAAAACACTATATAACCAGGCTTTTTGAACTAAAATTTCAAAACCACAATGCCATTTTTTAAAAACACATCCATGTCCCTAAACTATAAACACTATTCCCCTGCTTTAACACGAGTCAGATTTTGTGAACTGTTACTGCAAAACTCTACACACTGATTCCTATATTTCTCAGTGCTTACACCATGTGGTCATTTAAAAAGCGCTAGCATTCAATATTGTTCACTCAAGTCTGCAAAGTTTGAGCTCATATAGCACACAATTACCCAAGTGGAAACACTAGGAGCCCAAATTTATTACACACCAATCAGAATCTTCGATGGAGATCAAAGGGCTGATGTCAGCTTACAGTTTTTCTCAGTCGCTTTGGTGCATTTCTCAGATCAGAAATGAAATTCTCAAAACTTGTCAGCTGGCTTTGGTACGTTCATGCAACTGAATATGTACATTATCAGTTGCTATAGTCATGTTGCTCAAAATGTATTATATAGTTCTCTGTGCTATAGTCTTACCCCTCAAAACATCAAGTCATTAGCTCATCGTATAAGTGATTACAGTAAATGCAACATTTTTGATCTACTGTAGTTGTCAAACGTTCAAGCATTTTTTATGCACATTTCTATTAGATTTTTTTGTAAATTTGCCATGAATTGTTCAAGTGAATCTTGAACAATTAGATATTAAATTGCGTGAATGAAAAACACTGCATTCCAGCACAAGAAGAACCTTATCTCATCTGTGAAACATGGTGGTGGTAGTATCATGGTTTGGGCCTGTTCTGCTGCATCTGGGCCAGGATGACTTGCCATCATTGAAGGAACAATAAATTCTGAATTATACCAGCAAATTCTAAAGGAAAATGTCAGGGCATCTGTCCATGAAGTAAAATCTAAAGAGAAAGTGGAGCAGCAAGACAACGACCCCAAGCTATATTAACTATAGATATTGCCATATTATTCATGTTAATAAATATATTATTATGTATTGTATTGCAACCTTAAATATACACTATATAGCCTACACAAATCAAGTGTTAGTGAAAGAGACACTTCTGGTTAATTGAAACCAGTGTTAATGTTAGAGCAGTATAGCCGAATCATCAGCACAATTTAGAAGTTACGCGCATCTGAGGTACTTTTTTGAAACATTAAAAAATGGTCTAGTGTGTTTGCTTTTTAAATTTGAATACAAAGATCTTTGTTTTATCTTTTGTAGCTATTTTGCTAGTCAGCTCTGGACGTGATGTCATTCACTGTACATGCAAATTCAAAGTGTCATGTTTGGGCGCATCAGCGGCACTCTCACTTTTTAAACTCGTAATAAAGTGGTGAATGATCTGTCCAATAATAATGCTGATCGACAGAACAAGTTTAAATTTAGGATACTGTACACTGCAATCACTCCAAAATAGATGACGACAACTTACACACCTGCATTAGGAGCTGTATTTCTTTGTGTGCCTATTTAGCCTTTTGCTTCAGCACCTGAAGGATGCACTCATTATGCAAACATTCAAGCATGACCCGCTTTCAAACGGCAACATTAAGTGATTTAATTGCAGGTGAGTTACAATTCAACAATATCCAATAAACAATGAGGCTAGTATTTTGCTGCCTGTCTTGACTGGTGGTCTGGTGTATAGGGCCCTCCTCAAAGCCCGAGGCCTTAGGCAATAGCCTGCCCCTCCTATAGCTAGTGCCAGCCCTGGGATGGCTTCAAAATGATTTTGTTTGGAAACATGGATCAACAAAGACACATTGGTGGGGAAATAAAGAATGGCAGAGAGAGGGAGGATTAGAATCTTCACAGTACTGCGCATCCATCTGTTCCATATATTTTCTAAAGCGCTTGTCCTACTGTAGGGTCAAAGAGAGGCTGGAGCCTTTCCTGGATCATAGGCAGGAAAAACCCCTGGACAGATGGCCAGTCCATCACAGGGATGACAAACATGCACACATTCATATTTACACTCACTTACAGTCTCCAGTTCACCTGTCTTGTATATGTTTGGATTGTGTGAGAAACCCAGAGGAAACCAACATCAACATGGAGAGAACATACAAACTCCACACAAAAAGGCCTCCTGGAGCAGCTGGGACTCCATTACTGCACGTACAATACCTCATTATACTGTTTTTTGGCACAAATACCAGTAATTTGATGAGTGAAAACATTAGTAAACTGTGTTGAATGATTTATTTTAATCCTATAATTTAGTCCTATAAACTTTGCGTCTGAAATGGTAAATCCTACAAACGCATATTCAATAAAGTCAGGCACAAAAATAGCTTTGTCCATGCCTTTTCAGCACTAATTCTTCACTGCGCGTCTTTAGTAAATTCTGACAGTCTTATTTTAATGCCAAAGATGGTTTGCGCTGGTGCAAGCTGTTAGTAAATCTGGCCCTTAGTACTCCAAGTGCCCATTTAAGTTGCAAATAAGTAAAATGTTATTTCTTTACCAATTATATAACAACTACTTGGAAATCAAAGAAACAGAAAAATGTAGGTGTTATTAATAAGTGTTATTTGAGAAGAAAACATGCTACCGAGGAACGTGGAACTAGCTTTACCCTGCATTGCTGTAATTTCCTATTCTTGGAGGGCCTACAGTGACTTATATTTTTGCTCTTATATTGTGACTTAAATACTGTTATATCTGCAATGTAGTTTAAATAATTAATTAATTTGAATATTACACTTCACAGTTTAAACAAACGGAGCCTCCAGGAAAGCTGGTGCTTCACACTTCACAAGACCACAGTCCATCTTTGGAGAGCAGTGAACTGAACTGCTGATGTGCTTTGGACATTACCAGTCACTTAAATTAAGCCATTACAGATTTCATTTCATGGTCCTGTTGATCTTATTATTCTTCTTATTATTATTATAAGGATTAATCTTGTCTCTTTGTTTCTCTTGTCGTCTCTCTCATTTTATTACCACTTTGCTCCCCAGTAAGCTACTTTTTTAAAATCCTAAGTAGCCTTAATCAAGACATAAAACATATTATAAAAAACAGTCTTAAGTAGTGTGGGTATATTTGTAGCGATAGCCAAAAATACATTGTATGGGTCAAAATGATAGATTTTTCTTTTATGCCAAAAATCATTAGGATATTAGGTGGGGTACATTCTAACATGTGAGGGGCACGTTGTAACATGACCATATGACAGCTTAAAATGTTCTCTGATCGAATGAAAAAAAAATATACATGACAAACTAAAATATTTTGTCAATAAAATAAAATGATTGACTTTTTCAAATAAAATAATGGCATTTTTTTAAGAATTAAAAATATTCTCATTTTTGAGTTTCACAATGAACACATCGCAACCATGCGTGGGACGGTCCTGATCGCAACACACAGCTCTACAGTATAGTTCGAAACAATGTGCGCAAATAGATGAAATACATTCAGACATTCAGAAAAACACTCCCCTCCCTCCAAACACAGCTCTCATAAAACACGAGACAGATAAATGAGTCTTTATCCACCTGTTTCTTATGGTTTCCTTTTAAAATCCATACAAGTAAATAGTGAAAATTACATTGATAATGTCATAGAATAGCATAGTTTAATAATAGCAGGGCAGATTGTAACGGTACAACATTCCCCATCAGCGCGACTGGAATTTAAAACTTCTTAGTGTCTTAGTGCTGGTTTGCGAAGCATTAAAAAAAACTGTCTAAACTGGTAAATAACAGATTGGAGATTAAAATAATAGCAGGTTTGTGTAATTTTAAATGAATACTAAAAACTGAGATGAAAAATTTACTTCAGGCAGAAATTGACTTTTACTATGGTGAAATAAATATTCAGCTATATTTTCAAAAGGCTTTTGAATTTTGGTGTACTTTTTCCTCTGTTTAGTGTTGCTGTCATGAATCTGGTCCTGTTCGCCAGTCTGTTCGCCACCAGAGGTCGCCTTGCCATTTCACATTACACAGACTGTTGCACCACACCCCGGACTACATTTCCCATCATTCATTGCGCTGATAACACACACAGCTGTAACCAATTAAGCACACTATATGAGCCTTGTACTTCCCCTTCTTATTTGCAGTGTATTGCATTGCGTTTAGCACTTGCTTTGTATTAGCTGCTGTACGGAGCCTCCTTGTTCATCTAGTTCAGTCGTGTTTCTAGTTAGTTTATCCTTGTCTTGTTTTCTAGCGTGGTTATCATCTTGTCTGCTTTCTGCCTGCCCTGGACTTCTGGCCTGTCATGGATTTAACCCTTTGCCTTGTTGTTTCGGTTTCTGTTCGGCCCTTCGAATGAACTCTAGAAAATATGTTAAATGAACTCTATAAAATATGTTAAATTGAATACAACGAGCACTAAACACTGAATTGTTTGATCTGTAATACTCATTTAAAAGGTTAGCATCTTTCTGCTGGTTTACAAAGACTGAAAGTAACTATTATTTTACATCCATAATTTCCTGGAGCACTTCTGTTCACATTATCCTTTGAAATTAAGCCTTGTGGCAGATGGAACAATGAAAGTGCACAATCAAATGAAAGGAATATTCTGGGTTCTAAAGAAAATAAAATCAGAAATGTAAAACATATACATCTACTAAAGCACTTATATAAATTCTTCTGCTGAAAGAAATCTTTTTAAAGCTGTTAACATGGGTGATATATATATATATATATATATATATATATCATATATATAATTTGCTATTTCACATTAATTATTTTATATACAAACTGGCGAAACTGTCAAATGTTTGAAACAATTAAGACTTTTTATTTATTTAAGGAAGGCTGAATTTATATGACCATACATACAGAAAATAAAAATATGAAATAACATGAAATATTATACGTAGCCTAAAATAGTGGTTTTTGTTTAATATTTTTGTGGAAACTGTGATACTTTCACTTTTTCAAGATTATTTGAGGCATACAAAGTTAAAGAACAGCATTTATTTGAAATATAAATCATTTGTAATATGTATAAATATCTTTACTGTCACTTAAATCAATTTAATGCAACCTTGTTGAATAAAAGTATTTATTTATAAATATTTTTAATATTACCCCAGGCTGAATGGTAATGCATCAAATTTTCCAAAAAGAGTATGAACCAGCACAAATGCTTTCAACACTGATAATAATCAGATATGTTTCTTAAACAGCAAATCAGAATGATTTCTGAAGGACCTATAGAAAAGCACCATAAAAACAGACCACATTCTGCACTACATTCCAAGTGTTCTAGAGCAGAGCAGAGCATTGTGTCATGTGGACTGACATCATGGTAGGTATTTAACTTTAGTGATATTAAACTGTCCCTCTAAAAGGGAAAAATCCTTCAAAATTATTTACTATTTGTCATATACAGCAGGACAGACAAATTCTTAAGAAGTATTCCAGTCATTCATTAATGTTAATAATAAAAATTTCAAAAAAAAAAAAAAAAAAAATAGCATTTTATGTCTGTATTGTGTTATATTTTTATGTTGGTAAGTGGTCTGTGCATAATGAGCTGATGGGTTTATGGTGTGGTGTGTTGCGGACTGGGTGTGGTGGGTCACTCTGTGCCAGAAAGTCCAGAGCCATTTTAGCACCAGTCCGCCACTAGCTGTTAATTACGTTTATGGTTATTTTAGGTTGAGACCGGATATAATTTTACAAGAATAACATTAGCAAGTAATTTTCACACTTAAATGACCCATATTATTTACATCTTGTAACTATACTTTTGAAACAGTGAGTATTTTAATGTTTATAGCTATTAACATATATATTAAATGCCTTACTGTAATGCAGATTTTTGCCTTTTTACAGAAGATAGGAGAGACAAATTTTGTGGTAAACAGCATTACACTACAAATACTGTTAACTGAGCTTTACTTATATTGAACATGAATTCCTTTAATTCTTATTTGGACAGTATCAGAATGGCAACTCTTATAATCCTGGAATGTGCAAAAACTTCCTTTAAACAGCTTCAGGGCAAGGAACGTTTGAGATGAAACATTATTAATTTGGCTGAGCTAAATTCCAGAGCCTGCTGAGTTTAATGTAAATAAAACTTACAGTGCGAGTTAAGTTTTCTTGTTGGCAGTCATACAGAGCTGAGCAAACCGTATTTTAGAAGCACTAAAACCTAACCCTAAAATTGGGCACACAACAACATGCCTGCTCTTTAGACTGCCCAAATTCTCCCCTCACATTATACATTTTCCTGATTTTAGCCCTTAAACACTGTCACTTTTAACATATGTGGTATCAAACAGGCTATATAGATTCTGTCGTGGCTCCTTTCTGACAGGGCAATCAAGACGACTGTATTGATTGCATTTTTGAATTGTTCAGAGATTCAGTTCAGTTTAAAAAGTCACACTTGTTTTCTTTTTTCTCAACAACCTTTGGTAACATTTGCTCTTTGCATGCAAAAATGTTTCCTTCTTTTATGTTTATGTTTGTCTTTTATGATTTTAAACTATTTTATAACTACAAAGGTTTAGATTAAAGACTCTAAAAATGTTTTGTGGTTATTCATCAAATCAAAAGTAAAAATATTATACCTTAAAGACATGTAAGTGCTCACATTATTATTATTATTATCATTATTACTTTTATTTTTTCCCCCCCAAAAAATGTTTTTAATACATATTTCAAAGCTAAAAACAATCATAAATGCATAAATGTCATAATGTTTTTTTTGTTGTTTTTTTTTTTGTAGTTTTGGCCCCCTCTAGAAATATAATTTCTTGTTTTATGTTTTGCATGTTGGTTGCACCACATGACTTGAATATGTTATGTAATGAGTGTGATATTGCATTTATACAGCAGTTTGACAGCACAAGTTTGTAAATACATAAGAAACCACAACAGTGTCTTTAAAAACCCTCTTGTGTGCAAACTACTTTCCAGCATGGATTTAAATCTCAGTTTGACAGTTTAACACTATTTTCACAAACAGCTGTTAAATTTTCAAAACTCTTAGTACTAATGTCACAACAGGTAATCAAAATTGCACTTTTTCAAAAATTTCAGCATATTTTCAATTGTCTTAGTACAATACACACAATCAAAACATATCCTTTTCTCTAGACAAAATAATTGTTTCATCTATATAAATGTTTCATTCACAGTAACTGTCTTTCATAAAGCTCTTACTGTCAAACTTTTCATTTGCATGTGTTCTCGTTCAGTTTAATATATTATTTAATCTAACTCATCTTAATGGTTAATCAGTGAATCATTTGGTGCATCTATATCTATAGATATAGATTCAATAGATATAGTTTCTAAAGAACTTGTTTGCAATTTAGGGATAACCAAAAGTAATTAATTATTTTCTGCACTACAAGCTATTTATCTTAGATGATAACCACTATTTTGTACGTGTGTGTGTGTGTGTGTGTGTGTGTGTCACGCTAAAGCAGTATCAATGAAAGTGAAAGTTAAAGTTAAAGCTTACTCATCATAGCGAGTTAATCTTTGAGAGATGCGTGCCTCCGTGTTACGGCTCATCTCTGCAGATGACTCGCATGAGTATTTTTTAGAGTGTTAGGGATAAGAGCATGCAGCTCTTGCGTTCAAGGGCGATATACGTTCGGCTCATTTTCCTTACCAAGCACAAGCCGTTGCGCCCTCGTTAAGAACGCACTTTGATCTGTTCGAGGCTCGAGAGGCGGGTCCTCCCCTTCCTCTCGTTCTCTCGCCAGATCGGGAGATTTTCGCACCCGCTTTAAAAGCATGCCACGGCATTTCTTTGGATCGGGCAGCAAACGCTGCAACTCTTGCTTTTGTTGAATTGGAATTCAGAGCGCCGCCTTCGAGCGCTCCTCCCGCGATTATATTTGCGAATGAGGAGTTACTCGAGGTGATGACTCATACACCAGATTTAAGCTGGTTTGGCCATAGGAACAAGAGACCCCCAGACACTCCAAACTAGATGACAGTTTTCTGTCAGGTGGTCAGGGGGAGGGACTTCAGCTATGGTCTCTCCCCTTCTTTGGTTACCTCCATGATGAGAGATCTCATTCATGGAGTAAGCCATATTTGTCCTGTGTTTTTCTGTGTCCTCAATTTTGAATTATTCAGTTATTGTGGATTCAAGGCACAGAGCTATATGATGATACCCCAGGTGAAGGAGACGCTAGTGGGCTATCTCTCCTCTGGGAGATATCATCAGTCGAAAGTAAACGCTCCCTACCAAGCTATGTAGAGCTACATCTACACTGATAGGAAGAGCGTTTCATGCAACAAATCATGCTGGTGCTGCCTTGCACACCACAGTGGTTTTGCAGGCGTATCAGACTGACATTCATAAAGATCTGAGCGCAGGGAGGCAAAGAGGCTTGAAGAAACTTTTAAGTGTTTCCCCTAACATGCTCTAGTGTCGGGGCTGTCGGCCACCCAGTCCCAACACGGTCCAGCTCCCCTGAGGCGAGAAGCATAAAGAGACAGTGTGCGAGTCTTATGCTTCCTCGTAAAGACTGGGGAAAAGCTCGTAGCACTTAACAGCCAAAGAGGAAGCCAGACCTAAAAACGGTCTATGACCGAATGGAGGTCCTGAGGCTATCCCCAGGACAATGGGTGTGTCCCCTCGGGGAGGTCCGTGGTAAACTCCAACGGGGAGTAAGAGCACCTTCCTGGCACCCTTAGGGGATCGCTGTACAACTTCCGCCACCACTGGTGTTTCGGGGGTCAGCCATCTCCAGTAAAATGTTACATGTTTGGCTGTGTCCTGCCGTGTTTCAGGACACCAGACATTTAACATTCCCCCCAGCAAAATAAAGTGTCACAAACGGTGTCCCTTTCAGAAAATTCAGCAGCGCTGTACAAAGGGGCTACAGCATACGTTTTGCATATCGTTCTCTGCGTTTCAATGGCGTGGTCTCCGCTACCGTGAAACCAGAACAAGCATTTTTGTTGACACTGGAATTGTAAGCTCTGCTGAACAAGGAGGTCGTAGAACATCTCCCCTCCTACACAGAGTCGAGCTGCCATAGCCAATATTTCTGGTTCTCAGAAATGACAGGGGTTGCGTCCACTTTAGATCTTTGCGGGCTGAACCGCTTTCTAAGAACATACAAGTTCAGAATGCTGACAATCAGTGATTGTTTTCTTCGATCCAATCAGGGGATTGGTTATCGACAAATGATCTCAAGAACACATTTTATAAATTTTGCCACAACACAGGAAGTTCCTGAGGTTCACTTTGGGGATAAAGCTTACCAGTATTGGGTTCTTCCATTCGGCCTAGCCTCATCACCCCGCACATATGCAAAATGCATGGATGCAGCTTTTGTATCGACGACTGGCTGATTTGGCCCAGTCTTAAGAGCGTGCACTTTGACATTGGGATGTCGTCCTCGCTCATCTTGACTCTCTGGGATGGAGACTCAACACCAAGAAAAGTGTTTCTCTATTGCCCAGGGGACAATGTATTTAGGAGTTGTACGGATTCGATCCTACTGTGGGCACAGCTATCTCCTACACGTGTCGAATCCATTCTAAACACCCTGAGGAATTTCAGGCTAGGCCAGAAAGCTACTCTACATACTTTCAGAACGTTTTAGGTCTCATGGTGACTGCATCCATGTAAACCTTTTGGATGTCATGCACGTGAGACCGCTGCAGTTGTGGCTCAGAGCAAGAGGATTTAATCTAAGGGCCAATCCCCAGAGGCATACAAGGCTTATGCGCTAAGGGCTTCGTACCCTTTCTATGTGGTTCAGACCCCGATTTTTGACTTTGGGTCCCACTCTAAGCACGTGTTGTTGTCGCAAGATGCTAACGACAGACGCTTCCCTCACGGGCTGGGGCGCGGTCTTGGATGACTGTCCAGCCCAAGGGATCTGGAGAGGTCATCTTCTCGATTGGCACATCAATTGCCTCGGAATGATGGCTGTATTTCGGGCCTTGAAATACATCCTCCAGCAGGGGCTACCATATCTTAGTGCGGGGGGACTATACTGTGGTAGCCACTTAAGTCACCAGCGCAGACTGCATCTGTGCTGCCGGAACAGGCTAGCACAGCAGGTTCTGCTTGGGAAACAGGACTTGGGAAACAAGTTACTGTCCATCAAGGCGATTTACATTCTGGGGCATATGAATGTGGGAGTAGACTCACTGTCCAGATAAGCTGTGACACATTGGAAGAATTTATGAAGCAGAGATGGGCCTCTTTGCTTCACGGAAAACAGCACAATGTCCACTTTCTGACTTCTCCAGCTCCCCTGGACCTGGACGCAAGGACCCATATGTGGTCCGGGCTGCGTCGTTACGCATTCTCCTGATCATTCTGCTTCCAGGAGTCCTGGCCAGCATTGTCAACAAAGGTTTTGCTACTTATTTATAGCACCTTGTTGGCCAACCAGAGTGTGGTTCCCAGATTTAATATCCCTCCTTGACGGCTCGCTGTGGGCGATTCCGGTCGGGAAAGTTGTCTTATCTCAGGCACAGGGGACAGTATATCATCCCCGGCCTGAGCTCTGGAACCTTCATCTCAGGCCCCTGAGGGGGACCACAAGGGATGCTGGGTTTCCAGCAGATACACTACATACTATTCTATTGCTAGGACTCCCTCCACTAGAAGAAGTTATGCCCCTCAGATGGTGCTTTTTCGAACACTGGTGTTTGGCACACCATGCAGACCCAGTTCACTGCCAGAGTGTTTCCGTGCTGGAGTTCCTGCAAGAAAAACTGTCCTCAGGTACATGTCCTGGTACTTTCAGAGTATATGTGGCCGCCGGTTCGGTCTGCCAAACTCTGATTGACAGGGTTTCTGTGGGAAAGCACCTTCTAGTCGCCTGCTTCATTCATGGAGCTCAGCGGTTGAGGCCGCTCATCAGAGCGGCAGTTCTGTCATGGGACTTTAGCCTTGGTGCTCTAAGGATCTAGTTAAGACCCTATTTTGAACCACTAGAGTTAGTGCCTGTCAGGTTTCTGACTCTGAAGATGTTTTTTCTCATGACTATTACTTCTCTGAGGAGAAATGGGGATTTGCAGGCTCCGTCAGTCTTGTCATCCTGCTTAGGCTTTGCCCCTGGGCTGGTCAAAGCTTTTTTGCATCCTCACCCTTTTATCCAGCTATTCTTGAAGCCTTCTGCCCTCCGCCATTCACAACACCAGAGCAAGAAGGACTTCACCTACTGTGTCCAGGACATGCTCTTCAGATTTACATCCACCGCACTAGCTAGTGGTGTAAATCAGAGCAGCTTTTCATATGCTATGGTTGCCATTAGACTAACAATGTCACATTGGGTGAGGGATGCTATTGCCCTAGCCTACGAGGAGCGCGGTCAAGCTTCCCCTCTAGGAGTTGGGCCCATTCAACCAAGTGGGTTGCATTCTATCGAGGCTCTGACAGTGTCCCCTTGCAGCAAGTGTGTGGTGCAGCAGGCTGGACCTCTCCGCACACATTTCGCAGACTCTATAATTTGGATGTCCATGATGCTCCGGGCTCTCATGTCCTTGAGCCAACATCCCAGAGTCATGTCTGAGACCTCTTCGATGTTTGTGCACACACTACACAACCTTGATGGGTCCAGACACTTCCAGCGCGGTGGCGTTGGTATTCTCGTTCCCATTAGCGTATTGATACATAGCATCGAGTGTAGCTTTTGGTAGGGAACGTCTCAGGTTACTTGACTAACCCTGTTCCCTTAAAAAGCGGGAACGAGATGCTGCACCTCAATGCCACACTGTAGGCGTGCCTGGACGTCTCTTCAGACAAAGCTGTAACCTGAAGATTTGTACGTCTCACGTCTATTTATTACCCTCAGGTGCATGTAATCAAATGACGTCACCTGCCGAGGTTATTTAGGCCAATTCTTGGTGTGTTTGACACACGCTTCACAACCGGTCGAACAAAGATTGTTCTCATTAGCGTATTGATACGCAGCATCTCGTTCCCGCTTTTTAAGGGAACAGGGTTACAGTCAAGTAACCCGAGACGTTCCCCGAGGGAGCGAGACGCTGCGTCCGAAAACGCTATGAACACATGTGTAATCTGGCCAATCGAAGGGCGAAATGTCACAGGCGGATGATGTAAGTGACCAGGAAGCATAAAAGCACGTGCGCGGAGCCAGCGTCAGCTTCGGAGAATGAAGCGAGCGCTTGGAGGGATGCCGGAAGGATGGCTCGAGACGCGAGATCTCATTCCCTCGGGGAACCAGGGTTACATACGTAACCTGAGACGTTTTCCTTCAGGAACTCGAGCTGCGTCCGAAAACGCTATGGGAACGAGATGCCCACGCCACCAGACTTCCAAATCCCTGCCTAGGGAAAAGCTAGGGCAGGAGGACAGAAGAACCCGGAATGGCTGGTGTTGACTGAACTGCTAGCTCGGAGACCTGTAACGGCAGACCAGCAGGAGACTGCCGAACTAACTGTTCAAGAGACCCCCGTAGGGGTGACGAGCAGCCCGGTTCCGCTACGTCCGCGGGCGGAGAGACCCGAGATATGTGCTCGCTGGAGGCCACTGCGCCCTGTAACCCTGGCAGGGGTAGCAGACTGACCTCCCGAGGGCTCCGAGGAGAGACAGACATTGTGTAATGCGGTGCAACCCGCTCTTCCCCGGTAGGGGCTGCCCTTGGCGGTCCTGAGATGGCGTCAGGACCCCTTGGCCGGAGGCTTCCGCGACTGAAGCACGACCTGCAGGTCAGGCCTAGCCTTGGAAGTCCCCGGCCTAGAGTGTCGCTGATCTCGGTCCCGGGATGGGGGAGCTTGAGTAGCGACACTCAACTTTTGAACCTCCCGGTACAAGGAGCTGATACACGGCTGCGGCTGGTCACGCCCAGCAGCCGCAGGAGCTAGAGAGTGGCAAGGCAAGAACCGCTGGAACGCCGCCGCCTGCTTACGTGCCTCCTGGTACCTGCTGACAACAGAATCGACTGCGTCGCCAAACAGGCCAGAAGGAGCAAGCGGGGCGTCCAGAAGGAAGACCCTGTCCTTCTCTTTCATATCGGACAGGGCCAACCACAAATGCCTCTCCACCGCCACCATGGCTGCCATAGACTGCCCAACAGCACGGTCGGTCTCCTTGGTGGCACAGAGAGCTAAATCAGCGGTCTTGCGAAGTTCAGATAAGTCAACTTTCTCGCCCTCATCTAACTCCTTTAGCAGGTCGGCTTGGTAAGCCTGGAGCACAGACATGGTGTGAAGACATGCTCCAGCCTGACGTGCCGCCATGTACCCCTTACCCATCAACGCAGATGTAGTGTGAAGCGGCTTGGAGGGTAAGGAAGGAGCCTTCAAAGACGATGCCGCGCCAGGGGACAGATAGCTGGCCAACGTCTGTTCCACCCGAGGCATCGCCTTATAAGCACGTTCATCCAACCTTGCCACGTTGCCGTAGTAATCCGATGCGGGGATGAACAAGCGGGCTGAAAAAGGTCTTGCCCACGACCTCGAGATTTCAGAGTGGAGGTCGGGGAAGAAAGGAAGGCTCATGCGTGGAGATGGCGGCTTACTCCACAGAAAGCACTCATCTAACTTGCTTCTCTGCATTAAAGCCTTTTCCTCTACGGGCCAATCGATGTTTAACTTAGACACCGCACGAGTGACCACCTCCAACAGCTCCTCGTACTGCAACGATTGAGGGAGTGGCTCCTCAACCGTGCTCTCCATATCGCCCTCCTCAGAGGACCATAGGTGGAGGGAAGAGCCCATCCCATGGGGGGAAGTAACTGCAGAGTGGGCTTCCGATCCCGCAGAACGGGCCATGGATCTAGCAGGTGAGGAAGGAGATAGGGGGTCACCCACCTCCATTTCCCTCCAGTAGATCCAACTGCGAACCCCAAGAATGCAGCAGCCGCTCCGCCTCGGCAGCAGCGGGGCCAGCGCCCTGGGGAACGCTGGTGAAGGCTCCCTCCTTGAAGAGAGCCTTCCGGGAGCACACAGCCTGTAGCGTGATCCGCTATCGGCACCCTTGCCCTTGATTTTCTCTTTTAGCCCAGACATCACCCTCAAATAAAAGTTCTGCGAACTAGCACGAAAAAACAGGGTGACAAACACAAATACAGAGCGCTCTGCTGAAAGACAGAAGCTGACACCGGCTCCGCCTCACGTGATTTTATGCTTCCTGGTCGCTTATGCCATCCGCCTGTGACATTTCGCCCTTCGATTGGCCAGATTACACGTGTTCAGAGCGTGGTCTCACCACGGTGTTCCCATAGCGTTTTCGGATGCAGTTCGAGTTCCTGAAGGGGAACCTAAGATTAATGGTCAAAACACAGCACATCATGACCATCATATTAGGAAAATCATTAGTAGAGACTTTGTTGGGTGGGCTCCCCCACCCAGGACAAAGAGCAGGCTCCTTCTAGACCTTTTGATCTTTTGGCTCAGAGAACATACTATCACGTTCACGGAAATGAAACGGACTCTTTTACATATATATGCTCCAAAACGATGCTTAAAAGGACTTATAAATGAATATTAGTCCATTGCATAACTCCCTATCATGCATGTAACCCACACATTTGACTATTGTTGTGAATTTTTTTCTTAAATTTGTAATCCTTCACTATCATGTCCTAATCACTCATTATGTATGTCTTTTGAATAACTAATGAATAGTTTATAGGTTTATATTCATGTAGGGTATGTATGAGTTTGAAAGTTCATGCTTTAAATTTTTTCTATTCAGCTGTGTCTCATTTACTTTGTTAACTTACCCTCATATAAGCCTGTTTTCTGTGTCTTTGGTTGCTGGTTTATTATTTTCTGTTATGTGTTTTCTGATGCTTTGTTTTGTCCTGTTTTGGATTATTCTTTGTTTTTGGATCTGCTGGTTTGGAGCATTCCGTGACAGAATAAACCAGCCATTTACAGATCCAGCAGCTAGACTGAGCTATTGACTTGTGAACCATGGGCATTTGAATCCTTCCACCTGTTTCGAAGAAGGAGTGGAAAGCTCGGCTTAGGATATTGGCGAATCTTCTGCAAAGGGGATGCAAGTGGGTGGACTGGCACAGACTTTTTGGACATTGGCGGTAGGATTGGAACTTTGTAATTCTGAGCTCAGCAAGATTTTTAATGATTGCTTAGACAACCCCTTGCCTCCTCAGGAGATGGAGAGGCTTAAGACTCTCGACTTTTGGATTATCTCTGTTACTGCAATTTGGTAATGTCATGTCAGTCTGAGTCCATTGCAGTGCCCCCGGAGATGTCCGAGCCCAGAACCCAATACAGTCTATGAGTCCAGTTGTCCTGACGGGCCCAACTCCGGTGGTCTCAAGTCTGGTGGTCCTGAAGGACCCGATGCTGTGGGTCTCAAGTCCATTGGTCCTGGAGGACCCGACTCTGTGGGTTTCAAGTCCGGTGGTCCTGGAGGACTCGAGTCTGGTGGTCCTGGAGGACCCGACTTCAGTGGTCCCGAGTCTGGTGGTCTCTAGTCCGGTGGTCCTAGAGGACCCGACTTTGGTGGTCTCTAGTCCGGTGGTCCTGGAGGACCCAACTCTGGTGGTCTCAAAAGTCATTACAGAGCTGCCCAATTTCACTGCTGCTGCTGTAATCAAGAAGGCCGTCTCTGCCTTTAACCTCTTGGCTGTTCTACGGTCAAGGGCCGCTTTAGAGTTCACTCCGCAGTCCACTCCAGTCCAGGAGCATTCAGAGTCCACTCCAGAGCCTGCTCCAGTCCAGGAGCATTTAGAGCCTGCTCCAGAATCCGCTCCTGTCCAGGAATCCTCAGAGTTCACTCAAGAGTTCGCTGGTGGTGGTGGTTTCAGCTGCAGAGTCTCCTGAGGTGGCAATGTCTCCTTCAGCTCCTTTTTGGGCATTGGTGCCCACTCCTAAACTTTCACTCTGCTCCATAAAGGTCAAGGAGACTGTTGCTGAACTGTCTGTCTGCCGAGTTACAGTCAAGGACAACACTGCTGATCTGCCTGCTTGTCCTATTGCAGCCATCAAGGCTGTTATTAAACTTTCTGTGCTCTTCTTTGCAGTCCTGCCTGAGCCACTAGGGGATTCATCTGTCTTGTCTGCTCTGCTGAAGTGGTCATTAGCTCCTCCTTTGCTGCCCGCCAAGCTCCTGGCTCCATCCTGGTCGCCCGCTGGGGTTCCTGTTCGGTCAGAGCCTCGCTGGTCTGTCCCTCCGGAGGTAATGTCACAATGTTTGGTTGGTGTGTCCATGTAAGGCCTCCAGGGGGCACGCTTCTATATTGTTGTTTGTTTCTCTGGACTTAAGTTCCCATTACCCTTTGCTTTGACTGTCAGTCTCATTACATTCAGCTGTGTCTCATTTACCTTGTTAACTTATCCTCATATAAGCCTGTTTTCTGTGTCTTTGGTTGCTGGTTTATTATTTTCTGTTATGTGTTTTCTGATGTTCTGTTTTGTCCTGTTTTGGATTATTCTTTGTTTTTTTTGTTTTTTTTTTTTACAATAAATGCTGCATTTGGATCTGCTTGTTTTAGAGCATTCCGTGACACTAGCTGAACTGGTGCATTTGATATAAAGTTTAATAGCCTCATTGAGAAATTCAGCGCGAGGGTTAATTGGATGACTGATGGTTGTTCAGGTCTAAGCAATCCCATATATTGCTATAACCTTGAGATTTTATATTTTCACTGTCCTATAATCATTCTTTCCTCACTTTCTCTCTTTCTGCAACCTGTGTAAATGCATGTGTTTATGTGTTAGGTTAGTTTATATGTCTTAGATTTATCCAATAAAGCCTTATTTATATTGAAAAGAGAAGTATCTTGTGTTTTGTGCTTACAAGTTCATGTCTTAAACTGCCGACCTTGTTACCGTGCTAATAAATAGTGGTTTCACTATATTTTGGATAGTAATATCCATTGCAGAGTTGATGTCATATGGCTCTTTCAATGAATCACTGGCCAACTCAGTGATGTCATAGAATAGTGATTCTGTTCAAATTCCCTATAAAATCTTAAATAATTCCCTTTGAGCTAAATTAACCTGTTTTCCTTACAATATATATATTTCTGTCATGACAACTCTCAGAGGGATTAGCATGGTAATGTACATGACAATGTAAATGTATTTGGTCTTTGCAGAATAAATCTGCTATGCTGCTGCTGCTGCTGGCACAGCAAGTATTGAGACTTGCTACTGCCAATACATTCACGACATGGTGCTGTGAGCATGTAAGAAATATTGCTGCTGCACATATAACATATATAAATAACCCCCACAAAGCAGGAGACACAGAACACAATACAATACAAGCTGCTGAATATGAGGATAAACCTCTGCATCAGTGGACTTGCCTCTATCCACACACAGATGAACAGACAAGGAGACAAGACACCCCCCACAAAGCAGATCTATCACCAAGACATACTGCTGCTGCTCCGAAGAGCCATGTGAACTGCATATATTACTATCTATGTGTGCCTGGGCTACCATGCCAACCGTCTTAACACTAGTGGGCTATGGCTATGTGTACCCGCCGACCGGCTTAACACTAGTGTGTTAGCTCTAATTTGCCGCACACTATGTGTAATGATAATTAACAAAATGGATATACGTTGCAATCTGATAGATAAGACCCCAGCATCCACCTGAGCCAATATCATAATTTAGTCATTTGCAAATTGCTGTTATTTTATCCAATTAATCAGTCCCAGTGGCAGCGCAACAACTCGTTAATTTATGTTTGTGCAGTGATGAGACAGACAAGTTAGCCGATACATGCCATTTTGTGCCACAGAGCACAAAACTCCTGAGTGGGTTGACTTAAATGAACTGAAATAAAAGCAGAATATGAACGTTCCCCTTCAGGAACTCGAGCTGCATCTACAAATGCTTTGGGGAATGCCTTCAGCGTAAGCACGCTCTGAATCACGTGTAATCAGTCCAATAGTGAAGCGAGACGTCATGGGCGGGTGACGTCACGGACCAGGAAGCTATAAAGCACGTGCGCCGGAACCGGCATTCAGCTTCTTTCATTCAGCGAAGCGCTCTGTGTGTGTCCTATCGTGTCTGTTTTTGGTGCTAGTTTGCACAACTTTTATTTGAGACACGATGTCTGATAAGAAAGCGAAAGATAAAAGCAAGCCACGTTACAAGCCGTGTGTTCCTCCCTACTCATGTTATATCCCGAGCGGGGATACACACAGCATGTGCGTGGTTTGCTTGGGAGCGGATCACGCAGAGTCGGCTCTCGAGGGGGCCGACTGCCCGCATTGCGAGCGGCTTTCCCTGCGTGCTCTCCGCTCCCGGATGGCTCTCTTTACGGAGGGAGCCTTCACCAGCGTTCCCCACGGGTCTGGCCCCGCTTCCGCCGAGGCGGAGCGGCAGCTGCACTCGTGGGGTTCGCAGCTGGATCTGCTGGAGGGAATGGAGACGGGTGACCCCCTATCTCCTTCCTCACCCGGTAGATCCGGGGCCCGGAAGCCCGCTCTGCGGTTTCTTCCCCCCCCCCGAGAATGGCCTCAACGCTCCGAGGAGGTTGAGTTAGAGAGCGTTGAGGACGCCCCACACTCGCCCCAGTATGAGGAGTTGTTGGAGGTGGTGACTCGTGTGGTAGCGAAGCTTAACATCGATTGGCCCGCTGAGAAACAAGCCGAACCGCAGCGGAGCAAATTAGACGAGCGCTTCCTGCGTAATAGGCCGCCTCCTTCACACCGGAGCTTGCCGTTCTTCCCCGATCTCCACACTGAGGTGTCGAGATCATGGGCTAGACCATTCTTGGTCCGCCTCTTTGTCCCCGCCTCTGACTATTATGGCAATGTGGTGGGGACAACAGAGTGCAAATACAGAGCGATCCCTCGGGTAGAACAGACGCTCGCCAGCTATCTGTCTCCCGAAGTGGCATCGTCTCTGAAGGCTCCGGCCTTACCCACTAAGCCGCTGCGTACTACATCAGCACTAGTGGGTAAGGGGTACTCGGCAGCAGGTCAGGCTGGCGCTTCTCTGCACACTATGGCTGTGTTGCAGGCACACCAGGTTGACCTACTAAAAGAGCTAGACGAAAGCGACGAGATCAGTAAAGATAACATCACTGAGTTAAGGACAGCCGCTGATTTGTCTCTCCACGCCACCAAAGAGACCGCTCAGGCCATCGGACGGTCTATGGCAGCTATGGTGGCAGCGGAGAGACATCTTTGGTTGACCCTGTCAGACATGAAGGAGAAAGACAGGGTCTTCCTCCTTGACGCCCCGCTTGCGCCTTCTGGCCTGTTCGGCGACGCCGTCAATTCCGTCGTCGACAGGTACCAGGAGGCCCGTAAACAAGCGGCGGTGTTTCAGCGGTTTCTCCCTCGTCGCGTCCTAGGTCTTGGGGCTGCTGGGCGGGAGCAGCCCCAGCCGAGTACCAGCTCCTCATACAGGGCAGAACAAAAACAGAGCGTCACTTCTCGAGCTCCTCCGCAGCGGGACAGAGGCTTCGTCTGTACGCCTTTCCCCCGATCGCTCTGCTCCCGGGAGTTCTGGAGAGAGTGTGCCGGGAAGGGGTCCGTCTTCTTTTAGTAGCCCTGTACTGGCCGGCCCGAGCATGGTTCTCGGACCTGATTTCCCTCCTCAATGGCTCTCCATTGGAGATTCCCGTCAGGAGGGATCTCCTCTCTCAAGCGGGAGGCACCATCCTCCACCCTCGCCCGGAGTTGTGGAAGTTATGGGTGTGGCCCCTGAGGGGCCACACCTCATAGCTTCCGGTCTCTTAACCGAGGCTGAGGCCTCCAGTACGACCTCGGGTCCCTACTTGAGACCTTGCTGTGGTGCTAGAGGCTCTTTGTAGGCCTCTGATTATCATCTGTCAATTAAGACAGTCCTTCTTTTAGCACTTACGTCGCTTAAGAGAGTAGGAGATCTTCAGGCCCTCTCTGTGGCCCCTTCCCATTTAGAGTTTGCCCCTGGCATGGCTAAAGCTTTTCTTTACCCTAGACCGGGGTATGTCCCGAAGGTCCCCTCTTCAGCACCATGGCCCATCGTACTCGAGGCCTTTTGTCCTCCTCCCTTTCGGGATTCGGACCAGCAGAAGCTTAATTGTATGTAGAGCTGAAGATCTTTGCCCGAACCCGATGAAACCCGACGGTACCCGACGGGTTCGGTCGGGCTCGGGCTTAATTTATATCATTTTACACGGGCTCGGGCAGGGCTCGGGCTTCCGCTCCGGCTTGCGCTCCGGCTTGCCCGGTAAATTAGCGGTCATGTGATGCATTTCGATTAGCGTGAGAAAGATGCGAAAATGGATGCTGAGGAGGTGAAACGGAGGCTTGCCTCTGGTGATTACGTTTTGGCAAAATTAGCCAGATCAGTACTATGCATCCCGGCCAGTCGCAGCAGCAGTAAAAGGGTGTTCAGTGCGGCTGGACGCACCATCAGTGAGCGCAGGACCGCGCTGAAACTATCTTAATTTCGTTATTGCCAAAAACCCATCTTAATTTAGAACTTATCTTAATTTAATTTGTTAAGAAAGAGTCTTTTTTTATTGGCGCGTTGGCCTATTTATAGGCTAAGTGTATGCCTATTTAGAGTGCTGAGATGTTACGATGTTACAGAGGACTTATTATATTTATTTGTTCCAACTTCCAAGTGGCCTATAGCCTACGTTAGTCATTAATAAATTATGTTAAAACATGTATAAATGACTCATTCTTGACAAAAGGCAAAAGAGCTGTGTGCTTGTGCACATTTGAATAATGTCGGGCTGCAAACGGGTTCGGGCTTTTAAAAAGCTGTCAATCAAAATATACTTGTCGGGCTCGGGCTGAATTCTGTCGGGCTCGGGCTCTGTCGGGCCTAACTTTTAAGGCCCGATTACAGCTCTAATTGTATGTGTCCAGTTCGAGCACTGGACACATACGTCCACAGAGCTGCCCTGTGGAGAAAAACTGACCAGTTGTTCGTCTGTTATGGCCCCCCTAAGAGAGGTCTTCCCGCTTCCAAGCAAACCCTTAGCCGCTGGATTGTGGATGCGATTACTCAAGCTTATGAGTCCTCGGGCATTCCCTCGCCCTTGGGGGTCAAAGCCCACTCCACCCGAGGCATCTCTGCCTCCAAGGCCTTCTTCTCCGGTGTCCCTATTCAGGACATTTCTAACGCTGCGGGATGGTCCTCGCCCCAACCTTTGTCAGGTTCTACGAGTTAGACCTCCGAGCCGCTCCTGGCTCTTCTGTCCTCCTGGCCTAGCACACACACTGGGCAGGGTGTTGAGTTATGTTCTTTGTATGTGTTCTCAATTGACCCTGTGACCTAGTTTTTCGGAAGTGGGTGTGGTGATACACCGGTGTGCAATTAATAAATGGTCGCTACTCATACTCAGTTGGTGTGCACGCAGGCCAAACGGAGCTTGTTTGTGTGTGTGTATTTTATGTTTAATCCTCTGTCATGATAACCGGCATTCCTAGCTCTTTTGAGGATGGCTGCGCCAACACAGGGACTTGAAACTATGGGGGCATGGGCATATCGTTCCCCAAAGCGTTTGTAGACGCAGCTCGAGTTCCTGAATGGGAACGTCTCAGGTTACGTCTGTAACCCCGGTTCCCCGAAGGGAACGAGACGCTGCGTCCCGAGCCATACTTCCTGCATCCCTGCGAGCGTTTGCTTCTTCCTTAAGCTGAATGCCGGTTCCAGCGCACGTGCTTTATAGCTTCCTGGTCCGTGACGTCACCCGCCCATGACGTCTCGCTTCTTTATTGGACTGATTACACGTGATTCAGAGCATGCTTATGCTAAAGGCATTCCCCAAAGCGTTTGTAGACGCAGCGTCTCGTTCCCTTCGGGGAACCGAGGGTTACAGACGTAACCTGAGACGTTCTTTCTCTGTTTTCTCACTACACAGCAGTGGCAGCGTTTCACAAAACCATAGGGTATGGCAGTGGTGTAAGGGGATAGAAAAGGGGAAAAGGTCTTATTTATTTATTTATTTTATTTGTTTTAATTTATTTGTTATTCATTTACTTACTGTTTACATTTATTAAAAAAAAAATGAACACAAGCTTCTCTGTTCTTTATGTAAGGCCTCGTGTGCGTCATGGAACAAGAACATTTATTAGATAATCCACAAAAGGAACTGGAACGAACAGGAACAGCAGGGAATCACATGCAAACAGTACGCAAGAGACTTTAAGAACCGACAAAGACATGGGGAACAGAACCAAACTTATATACACAGAATAATCAGAGGGAGACAGGTGTGAACGATTAAACAATGACGTAATAATTGAAGATGGAACAGGAAAGACCAAATAAGGGCATACATGGGGAAAACCAAAGAAAACAGTCCACAGGGGTGTGACAAGCTTGCTTTTTTGTTTTTCTATTCTATCAGTTTTCTTTTTATTATATAATTTTTAAAAACCTTTGCTACGTGTACTGCATTAGGCTAAATGGTCTTGTCATAGCACTTACATGTTACTACTCTTTTGTTGACTTTGATTGCTTCTATTGTCCTCTTTTGTAAGTCGCTTTGGATAAAAGTGTCTGCTAAATGTCTAAATGTGAATGAAATGTCTGCGATAAGTGCATGCACCTGACACTGCATACAGCTGAAATCAACCACACACTCATCACAATGAAAACATCAACCTTAAAGTCAGGAACGTGAACACTGAAAATATGCCTATGACGAACCCCAGTTGAAATGCAAACACAAGATGTTTATTTAATTTCATCTAACCTGTTTTCATGTCCATTACAATCAGCGTGAGACTAGTCATTCTGTCTGGTCAGAGTGGTCATGAGATGAGACTGGTCATTCTGAATACTCAACTGTCACCGCTGTTGACGTTGCTAACGAGTTTGCAGCTTATGAGTGTGCTTGTATACATGTATACTGACCCTATATTTTAGCAAAACTAAGCTGCACAGCCATTTTGACTTTAAAAGTATTGGAAAGCAGCCCATGGATTCCAGACCACAGCAAGTAATTGAACAGTCCATTTATTCACAAAGTGCATAACAGAAGTATTGAGCTACACAAATCTAGTAATCTGAGTTTCCATACAGTAGCAGCTTTACTATATTAGCAATCCTTCAGCCTTGGTAGATTAAAATACAAAACTATGGCTACTGGCCACAGTTGTGGTGACTGTGCACCAAACAGGGCCTGTAGGTTTATGGAACCCCAGGCAAGACCAAGAAAAATACTCACCAAAACTGATCTAATATTAAAACTAGTGACACTTGAATGCTTGAAATCCCATGTCAACTACTCAAATAATGTCTTGGTTGTGTATGTACAAGATGTAAGGAACAAGATGCTGAACCAGAGGCTGATGCAATAGGAAACTCCTGCATCATTCTTGTTATGACCACCAAGGCACGCAATGTAACTCTCTATAAATGACTTTTGAAATGAGCCTTCCTTCCTTCCTTTCTACCTTCCAGTTTCCTAAAGAAAAGTTATATATCTTGCGTAGAGTTCAACTATGGTATCAGTAAGATCATAGTAGTCACAGGCCTTCACTGATGTTTATAATTTTAAAGATCACCCTTGACACAGAAGACCATTTAAGACAGGAAACTTACAGGGATCTCACTGAAATAGTAGCGCATTCATTACTGACTTTTTAAAATTTGAATTGAATTAAATCCACTCAGTCTCAGTCTAGCAATGCAGGCAAAGCGTGTGTGTTCGTGTGTGCTAGGGGTGTAACGATACATGTATTCGTACCAAACTGTCACGGTACGGGCATTTCGGTTCGGTGCATGAGGCCTTACAACGAATACACGCAATTCACCCTCAGTCCAGAAGGGGGCGCCCGCAGTAATGTAACTCTGTTTAATAACCGCCGGCAGAAGAACAGCAAATGCCAGGAGTTGCGCACTTAAAAACAAAGGCCACTAGACAGTGACCATGAGCTGATTCTGAAGGTGTCTCTCACTGACAAAGGAGTATACTTTAAAGGCTTGCACACTCAACTGTCTGCGAAATGGAGCGTTGTGCTCTTGTATCCTACCTCTCTTATTTGGCACAAATCCAAATATTCCATGATATTTCCATATTTGTGATGTTTGGTTCACTGTGTTGTATTTTAATAAAGTACCAGCTGCGCTGTCAAGTTAGCAATGCTAGAAGCCTGGAACTGATATGTTTTGTGTTTGGGTGTGCCGGCGCGATTACTTCAACATTCCTCATACCAGCAAAATCAACTTAAACAAAAAACAAATAGAATGTTGCTTTCTTACATTTGAGTTTCCTTTCTGTCACAAAACTGAACTGAAACTCAACAAATATAGTGTAACGCCACGCCAGCTGAAGGAGCCCTCACCCATTGACTCTCTGTTACTGTTATGGGTTACTTCCTGTTTGGTGGCCATTTAAGGAGGCCTACACCAAACAGGCCCCGCGAAGTATTGTTTTGCCTGTGCGGACTCTACCAAGCGTTTTTCCTGATTTCATTGCCCTGTTTTGTTCTTGCCACGGTTTTGTTTCTTAGTCATAGTTTTGTTTTGTTTCTTTGCCATAGTTTTGTCTAGTTTCTTTGCCATAGTTTTTGCCTTGTTTCATTGCCTTGTTTATTTTGCTACTTTGGACTGCTCACTTGGATTTTGACCTTCTGCCTGTTTATTTGGATTTTGCTATTATTTTGCCCTGGATATTACTGTTTGCTGGTGTCTGACCCTGCCTGTCTTGACTACGATCTGTTTAATAAAGCTCGCATTTGGATCTATCACGCTTCCGAAGAGTCCCGTTACATATAGGCTACGTTACATGTCGCACATTTTCTTTCCCTTATCAGTTAACTAAATTAAATATATTTCAAGTATTTATTCCTTGTATTTATATATGTACTGGAGATTTTATAGCCTATATATGACATTAATTTGATATAATAATTAGTATTTTCACACGTAGGTGGAAAAATTGTAATTTGTACTACTGTCTGTTTAAAATAAATGAAAAGAAACCTAGCATAGTAGATTTGTTTTTTTTTTTCTGTTGTACCGGAAATTGTATTGAACCGTGACCCTCAAACCGAGGTACTAACGAACCGTGACATCTGTGTACCGTTACACTAGTGTGTGTGTGTGTGTGGGGTATAATCATGATCTTACACAGACTATATTTACTACATGAGACACTCCAAACAACAGAGAAGGGGAGGTTAGTGCAGTGTGTCAGCCTCTAATGGATGACTAGGATAGGGACTGTGGTGTCCTACATATTCTAACCAACAAGATAAAGTGGCAAACTAAAGGACATTTTATCATCCCCTTCCCCTGTGTGCAAATATGAAGACTTCCTGCTACACTTTATGCAAAAAAACAAAACAAAACAAAACAAAAAACACAACTACAAAAAAGCCATGAGAAGCCATCATATTAAAAAAAGATGCATGTGTGAATATATCAATAAATATATCCCATGAGGCAGTGGTCCGTCACCAGCAACACCTTTAGACATTTTCTCTTTCTCTGTGTCTTCAGATTTTTGTTGCTTCTGAAATTTCTAGCTGTTTATCAATCAGATGGCAGTGGCAAACGCAGACACAAAAGTAGCCACATGCACACAGTCATCCAGTAGTAAAAATAACCTGTCCACAGAAGCACCTGACATGACAACTGTGTCTGAGCTGAACCCTGAGAATGTAGCCTGAGAACTCGGTAAAGCCAACGGCCAGACTCCTATTTCAAAGCATAGTGAACAAGGCTCCAGTGTCCCTCAAAGAATTCTGAGACCAATGACCTCTGACCTCTATGACTGCTCTCAGATCTTTACCACCTCCAGAACTTTCATATGTTGTCCTCTCACAACCTTTGACATTTCCTCATCTTTCATGCATCACTCGCTCTCTGAGAAGAACTTTTTTGTTTTGTCTGTCATTTTGTATGGAAATATTTACTTAAAATTCTCTGTACTTGCATGCAAATAAATAAATAAATCACCAGAAATGCACAAATGTCATAAATATTTGTGTACCGCATGCCTATAACCTTAAACATGTATGCATGTTAACCTTTATGGGCCTTTTTATCCCATTGGTATAACTGCCAGCTGTATGATTTGGCTCTCACTACCTGAACATCTGACACCAGTGCCAATTGGGGAAAGAAAATGTGTAGTCCATGCCAGGTCTAGAGTCCAGGGCTTTTCACTTGCAGTGCCAGGCGAACCCACCTTATCCTGTCCCTACTAGCAGCGTTACAGTGTAATAAGCATTCTAACCCAGCAGGTGACATTCATTATCACTGACAGCAGCGCTGTGTCTCTGATAGCTGGGCCTGTGCTAATACTACAGTCAGTGATAAAGCTTATTGTGAACACTCATGGCCAGTTAACAGGCTAAAAAGTTTGCTACAGCAGCAGGGGGAATTCAAGTCAAGTCATCTTTATTTCTAAAGCACTTTATACAATACAGATTATGTCAAAGCAGCTTCACAGAGACAAACATGTAAAGACCAAGGAATCCATTTTCATGGGTAAA
Organism: Labeo catla; assembly: GCA_012976165.1. Classification (NCBI taxonomy): domain Eukaryota; kingdom Metazoa; phylum Chordata; class Actinopteri; order Cypriniformes; family Cyprinidae; genus Labeo; species Labeo catla. Next base: position 92,472 of record VONZ01001266.1, on the reverse strand, counting down.
GATACACTGCATGTAGGTTTTTTACTTGTACTTCTGTAAAATTCACTTAATTTATTAGAATTTGGTTTAAATTTTATTGTAACTTCTAAAATTTAGACAGATATTTATCAGTTTAGTTCTGTTTCTAATTTGGATATCTGATTATTCAGGTTTTCCCTTACTCTTCCATTCATTTGTTAATTAGCAACACAGTATAGTACTGTATATATCCACAGTCATGTATTATCTGGGGGCACTCTGCATGTTGCTGGTGATGCCACAGTTGAAAAATTACTGCATTAGATGGATCTATAATTTGAATTAAGTCTGGCCACAAAGCACTGTTTTTGCCCACATCAGAGCTTAATCTGTTTTGAGATGCCATTTAATAAAAGAATACAAATGATTTTTAATGCTGTTTTGGAATGAAATTGGATGTCTTGGATTTTGGATTGAATTGTCTCCCACAACAAAAATTATTTATCCCTTATTATCATTCTGTGGCTAAAAACTCCTGTCCTGATTTCTGGTTTGAGCAATATAGATAGTGGACGCGTGTGTGTGAGTCTCCCGACAACTTCAACTTAAACAACAGTAATTGTCACCCATAACAGATCAGGCATATATTATGGGACAGTAATACAGGTGTGGCAACAAAATGCCTCAAATCTGATCAACAGTGTTAGGGAAAGATACTTTTTAAATGTAATGCATTACAATATTGAGTTACTCCCTAAAAAAGTAACTAATTACGTTAGTTACTTTTTATGGAAAGTAATGTGTTATTTATACTTTTGCTTTACTTTTTAAATTTGGGCAGGGCTTGCTTGTTTGTTTTTAATATAAAAAGTAAAATTTTTGGCAAATGTAAAAGCCTTTTCACACCAAAAGCCTCAGGCTTTGAGAAAAGTAAATTCATGTCTGTACAGTAGACCGCAGAAGAAAAAAATGTGAACTCTTCAACAATAATAAAAAAAAAGGAAAACAAATGTTAGATTATCTTGAGTAATTTTAGCTTATTATGGTTGAATTGGATCATCGAAGGTCGGCAGCAAAGACATTGGTTAATAAAATAAGATTACGTGCATAAAGGATATTTGTATTATTTAAAATATTTAATTATTGCAGGTTTGCGTCATATTCTGAGTTGAATTTCACTGTTTTTATTCATTTTGAGGAATACTGAATCTGTTTTTTGTGAGTGAGATGAATTAATGCATGTTTGCATTTATTCTAGAACTAACATCTTACTCCCGATTTCTCTCAACATGGGGACAGGAGAGCTTTTAATCAATAAATGGGGGCATAACTGGCATTACCTTTTTGAAAAAAGTAACTGAGATATTTTCTTGTCAATAAAAAAGTAATGAATTACTTTACTAATTACTTGGAAAAAGTAATAATATTACGTAACTCGCGTTACGTGTAATGTGTTACCCCAACACTGCTGATCAAGATCCTAAGAAAACTTTGATAAGCAGCAAGCTAGTTAAAATGGTGACGGCTGCTTTAGAGGCTAACGAAGAATTCTCTTTGAGTATGCTGACTACACAGCTGAAAATCAACTTCAAGGCTCTAAAGCAGAGGCAGACATTGCTGCATTAAAAGTAACCAATGAAGCACTGTGAGACTGCTTGTTTGGCCTGGAAAATCATCCATGCAGGGCGAACCTTTGGATAATAAATGTTCCAAAAGATAGTGAAATTGGAACGGACGTGGTCAAGTCGACTTTGGATCTGCTGAAAAACGTCATGGGGGTTCAGGTGTTTGAGAAACCGCCAGAACTGGAAAGAGCACATTGTAAATTGGCATCAAAACATAAAGATGGTCAATCTCCAAGGCCCATTGTTATTTGTTTTCATCAAAACCAGGAGAAGGAGCAAGTTCTACGCTGGTCCAGGCAACACGAACTGCAGTATCGAGGGAAGACTCTCAGATTCTATCCTGACCTAAGCATGGCACTCTCCAAGAAATGCACTGCCTTTTAAGAATATCAAAATAATGCTCTATCAGAAAGGGATTCGTTTCAGATTTCTTTACCCTGCCCGTTTGCAATTTACACCTGATGAGGAGTCAGCACCCAAAGCTAAAGCTTTTTTTTAACAACGGATCAACTTGGCCGCTGCTGCTGGGGAGTAATTCTCGGTAATCGGTTTCTAAATGACTAATTTAAAATTGTGCGCACGCCCAATATAAGGTTTTTTTTTTTTTTTTAACCATGATGGTTCATGTTTTTGTTTGGGAGGGCACTGTTTAAAAAACCAGTGGATGGACTTATTATGGCTTATGTCCTTGTTTGGAAAGGTACTGTAAATATACACTGGAAGATAGACCATAAATGACCCTCTATATTTAATTTTTATTTATTTATTTTTCTATTCTGTTTCTTTTTTCTTTCTCTTTCTCTGAATACAATATATATTTATATTGTAAATATATATTTACAAATTGCAGTAATGTATAAGAGATAAGTTGTCGGGGGCTCAACAGTTGAATAGTTAATGAATTAGTTGCTAGGAGTGCAATGGGGTTAGTGGAGTCCTGCAGCTTACCTCAGTTGGGGAGGCAAACATAGGAAAAGTATGGTGGCCGAAAGAGCTCAATGCACTGCAAATGAAAAAACACCTGCAAATGAAGAAAACATCTTCATCAGTTTGACAGCAAGTGTGCTGCAAATACTCACAACACAACCAAATACAGAAACGCGCTGCAAGTACTCACAACACAGCCAAACACAAAAACGCGTTGCAAATACAGAAACACGCTGCAAATACTCACAACACAACCAAACACAAAAACGTGCTGCAAATACAGAAACACGCTGCAAAAACAGAAATGCGCTGCAAATACGCACTGACAACATTGAAAATGTTCAAGGGAACCGCAACAACTTAAGTGACAAACCTGGCTGGGACATGCTTATCATCCTCTGAAAGGTGTGATTTCTCTTTATTTTAACATCCTGATCATATGATTCCTTAGCTTTGCTTTTATATATATATATATATATATATATATAAAATGGCTACAATAATTAATCCATGGTAAAGTAAATATTTAAAGACTTATTTCAAAATGTATTAAATTCATTATTTTCCTACAAACAATACCCCATAATGACAACGTGATGGAAGTTCCCCTTCGGGAACTCGTGCTGCGTCAAACAACGCTTTGGGAACGCCTTCAGCATAACCACGGTCTAACACGTGTGAAATCAGTCCAATAGAGAACGAGACATCATGGGCTCCTCCGAGGAGGCAGATGTGGAGAAGATCAAAGAGGCTGGGGACACGCCCCCCCAAGTCCATCCAATATGAGCAGCTGTTGGAGGTGGTGACTCGTGTGGTAGCCAAGCTCAAGATCAATTGACCCGCAGAAAAACCATCAGAGCCACGTAAAAGTAAACTAGATGGAAGGTTTTTGCATTCTAAACCACCACCTCCACACTGGGGCTTGCCGTTTTCCCGCAGTCTCCATACTGAGGTTGCGAGATCATGGGGCAAGCCACTTTCGGCCCGTGCTTACTCACCTACCATCCTCCATTACAGCCATGTGGTGGGCACCGGTGAACACGGTTACAGGGCAGTCTTCCAGGCTGAACAGGCGTTCGTGAGCTATCTGTCTCCTGATGCAACATCGTCCCTGAAACCCCCGGCACTACCCAGTAAGCCACTTAGAACCACATCGGCATTACTGGGTAAAGGGTACTCCACAGCGAGTCAGGCTGGTGCTTGCCTACACACTATGGCAGTGTTGCAGGCATATCAAGCTGACCTGCTGAACGAGTTAGACGAGGACGAGGAAGTGAAGGCAGACAACGTTTCTGAGCTTCGTCGCGCTGCCAATCTCTCCCTCAACGCCACCAAGGAGACTGCCATGGTAGCCCGCGGAGAGACACCTCTTCCTCCTCGATGTCCCGCTTCTGCCTTCGGGCCTGTTCGGCGACTCCATCGCTTCGGACGTCGACAGGTACCAACAGGCACGGCAGTTCCAGAGATTCCTTCCTTGCTGCTCCTGCCCAGCAGCCCCACCTGAGTACCAGCCCCCCATGCTCCCACGCTCTAAGCCGGGGCCTTCAAAGCCCAAGATCGACCTGAGGACCATTCTTTTGGTGAAGAAGTCCTCGGCAAGGAAGTCCTGATCGACGTGGGTCACAGCCCCTGTACAGGCTGGTGCACCAAAACCTCTTGTGGGCCCAAGGAAGACTCCTCTCACTGAGAGCAGTTCATATCCCAGGGCATCTCAGTCAGGAAGCAGATGTCTTATCGAGAGGTGGTGGAGTTTATTTGGACCCAGTTTGGTCAAGCTCAGTTGGATCTGTTTGCGACTCAGGAGATGTTGCACTGTCCCCTTTGGTTCTGTTTGAGTCATCCAGCTCCCCTGGGACTGGATGACTCCGTCTTCAGCTAGTAGCCCCTTTCTGGTGAAGCTGAGTATGGTTCTCAAACTTGATTTCTCTCCTCAACAGCTCTCCATTGGAGATTCCAGTCAGGAGGGATCTCCCCTTGCAGACAGGGGGCGCCTTCTGTCACCCCCATCCGGAGTTGTGGAAGCTGTGGCTGTGGCCCCTAAGGAGGCACAACTCATAGCCTCTGGTCTCTCAACCGAGGTTGTTGAGACCATCCTCCAATCCAGAGTTCCCTCAATGAGAAAACTGTACGCCTGGAGGTGGAACCTTTTCACCTCTTGGTGTAGCGAGCGCCACCTCGACCCAGTCCACTGCCCAGTAGGTTCAGTGCTGGAGTTCCTGCAGGCCCGATTCGTCACAGGGTTGATCCACTCTATCTTGAAGGTATAAGTGGTGGCCTTAGCTGCCTTTCACGCCCCTCTCGGTGGCACCTCGTTGGGTAGACACCCCTTATCTCCTCCATTCAAAAAACTAGAACAGCAGAAGCTTAATTGTATGTGTCCAGTGCGAGCACTAGATGCGTATGCCCACAGAGCTGCCCTGCGGAGAAAGTCGGACCAATTGTTTGTGTGTTTTGGTCCATTCAAGAAGGTCGCCCTACTTCTAAGCAGACCCTAAGTCGATGGATCACGGATGCCATCTGTTTCGCCTATGAGTCCTCTGGTCTCCCCTTGCCATTGGGAGTCAAGGCTCACTCAACTCGCAGTATGGCAGCCTCCAAGGCCTTTCTGTCAGGTGTGCCTTTGCAGAACATCTGCAACGCTGAGGGCTGGTCCACGCCACTCACCTTTGTGAGGTCCTATGGGTTAGACCTCCAAGCCACTCAGGGCTCCTCTGTCCTCTCTTCCTAACCTGCCTACACACAGCAGGAATTTGCAAGTCTGGCGATGTGGGCATATCGTTCCCAAAACATTGTTCGAAGCAACTCGAGTTCCTGAAGGGGAACGCCTCGGGTTATGTATGTAACCCTTGTTCCTCAAGGGAACGAGACACTGCGTCTCTTAGCCACACATTCCTGCAGCGTCATTAGGGGCAGAAGCTGCCAGCTGTGTTTAAGAAGCTGCCAGCCTTATAAAGGGTGATAGATAATTACAGATAGGTGAAGGGGATGACGATAATGAGGACTAAACCAGAGTAAGCAGAACGACGGGGGGAGACAATGGGAGAAACCAATGACATGAACAGACATGAATGTGACATTACGCCCCCCTCCGAATAGGCGCCGTATAACATCGAACGGGGAGGGTAGGTGGGCGGTTCAGGAGGCCATGGCCGGACAGACAGTTCAGGGCAACACAAAACAGTCCAGGGGGGTGACGAAGGTGGGAGGAGCCAAGGAGGAAACAGGAGGGACCCGGAGCAGAAGGAACCAAGCAGGACCCAGAACACAGCCATGATGATGACCCACGGTGGAGCCGACGGAGGGAGGAGCCATGGTGAAGGAAGGGCTGACGACTCCAGGGGGCTGACCGACAGAGGCGGAGCAGCTGGCGGAGGAGCCCGAGGAGGAGACGGAGAGACGAAGATCCTGGGAGACACCGAGGATCTGAAGGGCCAAGGCGGAGCCCTAGGCTCTGGCGACCAAGGCAGAGGCGGAGATCCGGAGGTCCGCGGTGGAGCCGGAGCGACAGAGGGTGGAGGCTGTGCCGGAGGGAGGGAGGAGTCCTCAGGAGCCGGTGGGACGGAGTGACGAGGCGCAGCCGGAGGAGCAGAGTCCTGAGGTGACGGAGGGACGACGACTGACCAGGGCAGAGCCGGAAAGACGAGGGAGCCCAGTGGAGCTGGTGGACCGACGGGCGACGATGGAGACGAGGGCGCTGAGAGCCGTGGTGGAGCCGCAGGGTCGGAGGGCCGAGGCAGAGTTCTGGACTCTGAAGCTGGAGGCGGAGATGAAGGATCCTCCAGCCATGACACCGATGGAAGCTGGCAGACCCGCGGCGAGCCCACTGCACAGGTGGTGGGCTGAGGGTGAGCAGAGGGGCTGTCAGGGGACAGCGGTGACCATACAGACGTTGACATGGGCAGAAGAGGGAGGGTGGGTGGGAATTCCAGACAGGCAGGTATATCATAACAGGTAGATATTTCCGTAGAGAAGTCTATTAAATCCCCAGAGTTATGTTCCAGCTCACCCCCAGGGGTGGTGCAGTGGGCAGGGCTCTCCATAGCCATCTCTTGCTCCACGTCGCATTCCACCGTCGTGGTTGCAGTAGCCGGTTCTCGCACCTGGTCGGACGTGTCGGACGTGTAGGGCTCTGGCTCTGTGGCGATCCTTGGCTCTGTCGCTCGTGGCTCTGGCTCGTCATCCGCGGTGGGCTCGGGCTCAAACTCCGTGTGTCGGAGTGATGGTTGGCTGGGCTCTGGGTCTTGAGTGGAGCTGGTGTCATCCTCCGCGGTCAACGAAGCTCTGCTGGACACCAGCACCCACTCGATGTAATCGGCTATGCTCTCCCGAGGACCCTCCCCGGACAGCTGCGCTTTGGTGGCGATGTTAAGTCCTGCACGGTAGAATGTGCACAGGCAGCTGTCCGGGTAGTGCGTGAGTGGAGCGAGGTACACGAAGTCTCTGGTGTGGTCCACGAGAGAGCGATTCCCCTGCTCCAGGAGAAGGAGGAGGACGGCGGGGTTATCCATAACAAAAAAAAAAACAAACACTGAGAAAAAAAAAACGGAAAATAAAGCAGGGAAAACGCCGGGAAAAACTGTTTTGCGGTCGGTCTTACTGTTACGAGTAGTGCTGGATGGACGAGATGGGAAACGAGATACGATACAAACAATTACTTTAATATAAATCTTCATATGAATCAGGCAGCAACAGGCAGGAACACAACGATACATCCACGCACACAAAACAACATCTAAGACCGACAGAGAACTCAAGATACAGACAGACTTATAAAGGGTGATAGATAATTACAGACAGGTGAAGGGGATGACGATAATGAGGACTAAACCAAAGTAAGCAGAACGACGGGGGGAGACAATGGGAGAAACCAATGACATGAACAGACATGAATGTGACATAAATACTTTACGGATGCACTGTATGTACTCAAATGGTAATCAATACGAGGAAAAAACAGCAACATGGTTACTACACTTTTACTATAATAAAACCATGTTTAATTATCGTAAGCATTGTTGGGTTTCCCACCATTGTGGTCTGTGCTTGCAGCGTGTTTTTGTGTATGTTGTGAGTATTTGCAGCGATTTTCTGTATTTGGTTGTGTTGTGGGTATTTGCAGCACATATGCTGTCAAGCTGATGAAGATGTTTTCTTAATTTGCTGGTGCTTTTTCTATTTGCATGTATTTTCTAACAGCATGTTGAGCTCTCTCTGTCACTGTAGAAAAGGATGTTCTAATGTTCAGGGTTTTGTTTACTGCCTCATTGACTGTGTTTTTCTTTTTCTTAATTCTGTACCAGCTTTATCTATGCCACAAGTGCAGTGTTAATCATTTTATACTGTATAATGTCTGATGTGTTAAGCAGAGGAATGACAGGGAACGTAATTCATTAGGTTTACATTATGGAATGTTAAAGGTCTTAATGGTCCTATAATAAGGTCCAAAATCTTTTTTCATCTCAAAGTCTTAAATCCAATATAATCTTCCTTCAAGAGGCACATTTACTCAATTCAGATCACCTTAGTTTGCAGAAACCATGGGTTGGACATATTTACCACTTTTTAAATGTAATGCTAAGGCAAGAGGAGAATCTGTTTGCTCATCCTCAGGGTCATTATACTGTGGTGTCAGGGAGACTGTTTCAAACCCAGGTCTTGCTGGTTAACATTAATGGGCCCAATTAGGATAATAAAAAAAATCATAAACAAACTGATTGCAGCTTTACCTAGCTTTAATTCATATTATTTTATTTTAGGCAGTGACCATAACTGTGTAATGAACCCAAAATTAGATTGCTCAAATCCAAAACCACTGTATAATTTAATTTCATCAAATCAAATTACAGAGAACAGCTTAATCTTCACAATGTTTTTGTATGAACAAGGCGATAAAGCTAGCTGATTCCTAGCCCATCAACTTAAATCCAGGTCATCAGCACAACATATTTCTGAAATTGCAAACAATGCTGGGGAATTAACAATTGATCCCCTTACAATTAACAATATTTGTATTAACTTTTATTCTAGTACATTTTTTACACATCGGAAACACCTAAGGATCAATCCAAACTGGAAGTTCTTTGATAAAATAAATGTCTCTATTATTTCTTTAGAACATAAAAAAGACTTAGATCATCCCTTTCAGTTGCAAGAAATATCTGAGCCAATATCAGTGCTGCAGAGCGGCAAGGCCCCAAGGTCCGATGGCAAATTTTATTTTTAAGAAGTTTTCAGCTAAATTATTCTCACTCCTTCTTAGTATGTTTGAACATTTTTTTTATCTCAAGAAACTCTGCCAAAGTCCCTTACTGAAGCTCTGATCACACTTTTATTGAAGCCCCAAAGATCCAACAAAAATGTAGCTCATATCAACCAATTTCTTTAAACACAGATATCAAAATTTTAGCAAAAGGTCAGCACATATTTTCTAAAGTTTCCTCTTAAATGTTCTTTACACTCCCTCATCTCAAGACACCCCTGAAATTGTAGCGATAAGGTGAAATGGGACTTTTTTTTCGCTATGGATAGGTTCAGATTCAGCCCTAAATTTATAGCGTGGATTTGTCTGCTGTATACTTCCCCAACTGCTTCTGTGTTTACTAATAAATGGAGATCAAAAATTTTTCCTTTGCCAAGGGGCACTCAGCAGGGGTGCCCATTAAATCCCCTTTTTGCATTTGAGCCATTGTCTCTAGCATTAAAAATCTATATCCTATTTTCATAGTATAGTTAGGTGGGCTGTCAAACATAAGCTCTCATTGTATGCTGATGACCTGCTTCTTTTTTTCAGATCCATCAATGACATTATCAAAGTCCTGCAGATTTTTGGGACCTTCTCTGGCTATAAGCTGAACATCTCTAAAAGTGAATGCATGCCTGTTAAAACACTCGCCACACATATGCCTGACTCCATGCTTCCCCTTTGCATGGCAAGTTTAAATATCTGGGTATCAATATCACTCAAAAATACAAAGGACTATATGAAAACAATTTCATTCCTCTAATGACTAAACTGAAATCTGATTTTTCTCTCCTTCTGTCTCTAGTTGGCAGAGTGAACTGCCAACCAGACTTATCTCCAGTTTTATCTGGCATGAGAAAATCCCAAGATTAGTAAAGAGTTTCTCCAGAAAAACAGAAGTGATGTTTAGCTTTTCCTAACTTTTTATACTATTATTGGGTGGCTAATGTACAAAAGATAATTTGCTAAATGCACGCATCAGAAGGTACTGATTGGTATGAAACAGAATCTAAACCCTGCACAGAAATCCCTTTACATGCCAAATAATCATGCATTCCTCCCTGCAAAACTACTCTGTGCATTTAAACAGTGGCAAGATAATGGCATTGCTCAGTTTGGCGATCTTTATTTTGATGGTCTTTTTGCAATTTCTAATGATCTTTATTCCAAATTCTTAATTCAGCTGACCATGTCCATTATTTTCAGATACGTCATTTTGTGAATGCCCAAAGCTAATAATTTCCAATCATTTCCAATGTGTGCCTCAGCAATACATAGCAAGTATCTCTATACTTAGAGTCTAGCTTCACATTTTCCATACTCGCCACATATACTATGTCTCCCAACTTAAAGTTGTGTTCTTTGGCTTGACTTGTCATGTCTACATACTGTTTAATTTTGTCTTTGTAGCTTTCAATATGTGACTTTCAGTGTCTTTTGTTTCTCTTTTCTCTGTGACAGTGCTAGGTGACTTGCGTGTACATCTTGTCCAAACCTCTGTGTGGTGTAGATCGATAGGCAAGAAGAATCATATCAGTCACTACCTCCAAGGGATACCCAAATCAGGCAAAGATTTTCCTTGTTTCCTTGGTAACAGTCTCAGAAGTTATGTCACCTATAAATACTGCTTCAGGGTTTGATGTGTAGTAATCTATAACAATAAGTATATAGACATTCTAAATAGGACCCACCAAATCAGCACCTAGCTTGGTACAAGCCTAGGTGGCCTAGGTGGAAGCTCTAACTGATGCAGCGGTTGATCTTCATGCAAGGGTTGATTCTGAACACACGCAATACAATTTTTGATCCATGTCCATATTAGGCCAATATAATTTGCTTCTCAAAAGTTGGAGAAGGCAGAACTATCCAATGTCGCCACAGCAAAGGACCATCATGGGTTGACAACTCATCTGCCATTGTAGTAGTTATATCCAAAAAGTTATATCTAAAAAGACTGATGGCTGTAATTACAGCAAAAGGTGGCTCTACAAAGTATTAAATCAAGGGACTGGTGACTTTTCCAACCCTGTTATTTTAGTATTTTTTGTTTTTTATTAATTGCCAGAACTGTTGTGTTTTTTTATTGGTCCTTCATTGGTTTGATGTTGTAAGACCAACACTGTAAATAAAGCTGGAAAAGTTATTTGGAATGGGGTTTGATTTCAAGCTTTATGACAAATAAGGTAACTATTTCAAAGGGGTATGATCATTTTCTATAGTCACTGTACAACCGCTTTGTTCATTTCTCTCAGATCTACACAAAGTCTCACTTCTTTAGTGTCCTTTTTTGAAATTAGAAGAATGTTGCACACCCACTGAGATTGTGCACTTCCTCTCTATTATTCCATCTTCCAGCATTTTATCCAGCTCCTGATTTACAGCTTCTGCCATTAGGTAAGGTATTCTCCTCAAAGCTTAAGCTACAGATGCAACCTTTTCATTCACAGATATTTTATGGCTGTAACCTGTGATTTATCCCAGCCCTTTAACCCTTAAATGCATGACTGGTTTACCAATCACTATTACAGCAACCCGGACCTATATATCCAGCACAGATTAATCTCTAACTGCTGCAATAGCAAAAAACTCTCTTGATAATTTAAGAACAATTACAGAAGAATAAGATAATGCAAATTTCGTTACATTTGAAAATGAGAAATGTTTAATTTGAGCAGATGATTTTACCATCGCCATTATCATCAGAGCGCACTTCCACAGTACATTCAGCAGCTGGCTCATATTCGCGATCTCAACCATATTCGCAAAACTATAGTTTTCAATGACTTCAAAATCATTATTTTGATCGCTGGCAGCTTATTCACCACATCTACCATCAAATGACAGTGACATTTATATTTTATTGCATACAGTAAATGCTCTGCAGTAAAGCCATTCAAACCAATTACAATTTTGCTGATGATATTCTTTTGTTTTATGCCTGCGATAATTACGGGTGAAACGTCACATCATTATTGTCTATCAAACAGTGCCACCACAAGGAATGCAGGTGAACATGTATTTAGTCATCAGATATTTACATATTTTTGTACACAAAATATATACTTACACTATTACACACCTCGGGTCTCTAGCGACCCTATACACTTTTTACAAAAAATTACTTAGAAAACAGACATTCTTTTATATTTTTTTTCTTGTTTTATTGTTCATAATGAATAGATTGAGGAATACTAAGAAAGCTGATGTCAAACTTAAACAAATGAAGGAGGGAGAGGGTAGTAAAAAAGACGTCTCAGGTCACTAAAGACCCGAGGTATGCATTTAAGGGTTAAACGAAGACTTATATTCTGCCTCCAGTTTTGAAAAAACTTTTCAATTAATTTTCAGTTGGTCTGACCTGGTCTGCAGAATTCCGAGTCTTTAAGTCAAAACAAGACTGTCTTCCCAACAGCGGCTCTACATTTCCTTAGATTACAAAAATGTCATTACCCTTTAATTCAAACTGAGCTTCAAAAAAATCCCACACAGTGAAGAGGGTGTGTCTCTGCATATGTGTAGAATTTTCTCTTGGTTTGTTTTAGTTTAACTCTTTGTGCAATCTTCGAGACGGTTCTTCTCCAATGAAATTTCTTCCGCCTCCTGTATTTAAGACCATCTTCAATTTCTGTCCATTAACTCTTATATCTTTTCCTTCTGGATCAATTGAATACACAAATTCATCGGAAACACAATTGTCATTTACTGCTCTTACTGGTTTGTTCTTTCAGTTCTGACTTGTCTTTGGCCTTTTTTCTGCAAACGTTCATCATTTTTTTACAATACAAGCAGCTTGCTGATTTTGCACCACAGTCATCTGCTTTATGTGTTGTCAGTCCGCATCTGTAACCCTTGGAGTCACTGTTACTCTTTTCGGATTGTCCTCTGCCGGCATTTTGTTGTTTCATTTTTGTGTCGCTGCTCTTGCACATTTCGTGAAATAAACGTGATTATCTTTTTCTTTGACATTGTTTTTTGAAAGCATTTTAGACTCTGCGTGGGCTGATTCAAGAATTCTGGCAACAGTTAATGCTATTTCCAATGTAAGCCCTTTTTCTTGCAACAGTTTATCTCTTAATCATCTATGTGCACATTTCTCTATGAGTTAATCTTGTATCATATCATGTTCTAAAGCGCCGAACAAGATTTGGCCAGGTCCCTTAACAAATTCACAAATGCGTCAGTCTTTTCATCTTGAACTTGATGTCTTAGTCTGAATTTATGTCTTACGAGCACAATGTTTTTCAAGGAGTAAAGTAAGCATTAAGGGTAGCTACAGTCTCCAAATATGACTCTTTAGGGCCCGGAAGGTTCACGTTGGTAGTTCCGCTGGCCAACTCAAAGAAACTGTAAGAATCTTTCCATGTTTTGTATTCTGCATACAAATCCAAAGGTCTGAGGTTCAGTGAAATCAGTGTCGATAGCTGTGTGCCTGTGCGACATATCTCGGTGGTGTTCGCGGTGCGGCAGCTTGGCCTTCCATGTCAGATCCATCGATCTATCAGATCCAAGTGTCGCTTCCAACAACAGTTGAACGGTAATCCTAATCGTTCTGTGAAGTGTTCATGCTCATCACCATTTATGTTTTGTTGTTCAACTCAAATCAGACTTTGTTGATACTTTATCCACTATAATGTACAACTTTCAACTACATGCTCACTCACGTCTCAGCCGATCTCATTCTGTCTGTTCACCCGGTTTTTTTTTCTCTTTATTTACTTATTTATCTTTTTTTTCATTATTGCATTTTTATTACATATTGCATCAATCATCTTTGTTATATTTTAATTTTAGTACCGTTACTACAATTGTAGTATATGAAGTGAATGGTTTAGCCTAGGACACCCCCACACAGTTTGTGTAGTGGGTGCGCCCGCAAACATACTGCACGTGTGGAGGGGTATATAACTGCAGCTTGGAGATCTCCAAATAGGGGCAGGAACTCCAAAACAGGGTGTGTGCTCCAAAATAGGGCGTGGCTTCCTCCCTTTGACAGATAGGCACATGACACGCATGCGCAATTTTCCCCCTAATCCATTTCAGCGCAAAAACTGTGTTAATTGCAGTGTTGATTACCTACACTATGCTACACAAATGCTAACACTTAAACCTATCCCACACCTTACCCTAACCTTAACCAGTAAAATTGACTGCATGGCGGGTTTGGCGCTGAATGGCAGATAAATAGTTAATAAGATATGAGATCGGCGGGCCGTTCTGTAACTCCCTAACCGGACCTCACCAGAAAATTGGACCTGTTTAGTTCCATTCAGCATCACTACCCCCTCCTACCCTGCAAATTTCAAGAACCGGAACACCCCCGTTGCTTAAAACAAAGCGATAGAGTAAAACCTTTCCCTTGCACATGTTGGATTACAAATTTCTAAAAGGTTATGTATATTGTGATTTAGCAGACAGCCCAAGCCCTGAGACAGTAACCTTTTGTCTTTATACATTTCCTGAACATCTGGCAGGTTTCCCAAGTTAAGTGTGAAGTCTAAGCTCAAGGTACAACTGTGCCTTTTGTTTAGCACCTTTGCATTTGAATGACACTGGTATGCTAAATAGATCAAGGCTGGGAAAAATCTTTTACTGGGTTGATTTCCTGTACCACATTTGCATGCTTTGTTTAGATTGATTCCACCTCTATGTACTCCGCCTCCTTCAAACCTATATACTTTGCTGTGCTGAGATATTGTCAGACGACTTTTTGATGAATGCAGTGCCAAGCAGCGAGTATCTGAATAAAGAGAAACTTCTGCTTCAAGATATCCAAAAATGTCTCCTGGTCTCTAAGAAAAAATTCACAACAGTTTTGGTGCCGTGCCCCGGATAGAGCTCCTCACCTGAATCCAGATTGAAACTTCAAGTTCAACAAAGATCTGACTTCGTTCCAGACCGAATCTTTCTGTACCAAGGGTTGGTGAGTATCACTCTATCCAAAAGAACCATTAGAAGCCAGTACATGTGGTTATCCTCTGCGCCGCCAGAGAAGTGTTAACAAACAGCTGCAGGGTTTGTTTAACAGACAAGTTATCCTCTATTTCAGGTAGAGAAGATTAGCATTACGTGCTAATATCAGTTATCCTCTATTTTCAGGTAGAGAAGATTAGCATTACGTGCTAATATCAGTTACCCTTTGTTTCGGCAGAGAAGAATTGTTGATCCTCTCTTCAGGGAGAGAAGATTAGCGTAAAGTGCTAATATCTGTTACCCTCTGTTTAGGCAGAGAAGAATAGCGTAAAGTGCTAGTAGTTTGTGTTGTCTTCTGTTAATTCAGGAAAGGTTAACTATAGTTGATCTGTGTTAACAAGCGTACCCTCTGTTGATCAGAGAAGTTTTAGTGTTGTGATTGTGTGGTAACAAAGAAACTCACAAAATGGTTAGAAAGAATGCTAGGCTGATCCACACAACTGAAAAAGGTGGTCTCGCAACTCCTTTGTGGTCAGATAGCGAATTCAAATCACTGTTAGGAGTGCAAATGAACCTAATAGTAACTGAAAAAGTTAGACGAGAATTAACTAAGAAATATGAGATCCATCCAGACAAGACTTGGTCTGTAGATGAGTGTAAAAAAGTACTTGGAGCATGTATTCGTAAGAACAATGTGAAAGGCATTATCTGCTGCCACAGAGAATTTGGTTTAGCGCTAGCTACACAACAGTCTCAGCGTAACTCAGAGCTAGAGGAGCAGAACAAAGAGCTCCGGGCTAGAATATCCGCTTTGACTAAGAAATTGAACCGCAACAAAGCTTTAGAAAAAAACTGATATGGAAGTTAGTCAGCCTGATAACATTTATCCTGACTTACAAGCTTTCTTTGAAACAGATGTAGCCATCCAATCAGTAACTGATGTGCCTGTAGATTCAGTGAAGGTATGTGGTGCTAGGAGAAGATCTCAGGGAATTGAGGGAATTGAAAGTGTTCCTCCCAACTCTGCTGTTGTCCAGGTTCAAGCAATTGCAAAAATGCTGGAACCTAAAGATATAGAGAGATTGTCCCAGAGCTTACCCTCAGCATGCACAAATTTTTGTGAATTTAGAAGAGCACTGATTAGCAAAATGCATCTCTACGACATGTCGTTAGTAGAAGTCACACAGCTGATGTCACAAATTCTAACTGAATCTGAATTCAACAGTTTTGAGTCTGCAGTTACTTCTGAACTACGACATGCCAGTAAAGCGGATTTGAGAGAAGGTGTTTTGAAAATTCTAAAGAATATTATGGGACCCAAAATAGACTGGTCCAGAATCACTAACTGTGTACAAAAGAAAGAGGAAACTGTAAGTGAATACACTGAGAAGTTTTGCCAGTCAGCCGTAACTTACAGTGGAATAGTTGATGATCCTGAAAGTGTGCTAGATGACAAAGGACCCCTAGTCCGCATATGGTCAGATGGCCTTGTAGCTGAGTACAGAAAAGCCTTGCCATTCCTAGATCTAACTTGGTCTAACAAAACTCTCAGAAGTA
This sequence comes from Labeo catla, assembly GCA_012976165.1. Lineage (NCBI taxonomy): Eukaryota > Metazoa > Chordata > Actinopteri > Cypriniformes > Cyprinidae > Labeo > Labeo catla. The sequence continues at coordinate 76,254 of VONZ01001266.1, read as the reverse complement.
ACTTAGACACGTTAGCTACTTGGGAAAGAGATTCTGATGTTAAGGCAAAAGTGAGAGTAGCAGCAGCTACGTTTAGCACAACAAATCGAGACAAGAGATGGTCTAAAAAAGAAGGGAAATGCAATTATTGTGGAAAATTAGGACATTGGGAGAAAGAGTGTAGGAAGAAGTTGCAAGATAATAAAAGAAATGCTATGCATAATTCTGCTCCTTCTCAGCCCGCCTACAACCCTGAAGTAGTTCCACCAGTGACCAGTGAAATGTTAGGACAGCTCGCTCAGGCTCTTCTAAGAGCACAAAAAGAGCAGGAAAAAAAACTAATTGTTGGGGCTGTGAGTAGCTACCTTTCCCCTGTAATACATCACAATGACAAAATAATTTTTGTGAAAGGTAGCATACAAGAGAAAGAGATTGACTTTTTGCTTGATACAGGTGCAGAAATCACAGTAGTTCCTACAAAATTGGCTAAAGATTTAAACATTCTGTACAAGAAAACTAAACTTTGTTTAACTGGTGTAGTAGGTGAAGATTCTGTTTTGTATGAAACTCCACCCATAGAGGTACAATTAGGCCCGAAAACTCTGACTACAAAATTGTTATGTGCTCCATTAAATACAGGTGCAATTCTAGGCATGGATCTACTGAGACAAGTACATCTAACTTTAGACATGTCCTCAGAATCTGCTAGCATAAAAATTGCTTCAGCACAAGTTTCTACCAGTAATGCAATCACTCCTGAGTATGCTTTCTTACAGAATCATCCAATTTGGGCTAAAGACAAAGATGATTGCGGGTTTCTCACTGGTGTAGAACCAGCCAAATTAACAGGAACCGCCCCTCCTGTTACCAAACAATACCCGATCAGTAAGGAAGCTATACAGGGAGTCAAACCTATTGTAGAAAAATTGCTGAAGCAAGGAGTGCTCGTTAAAACCAATAGTCCCTGTAATTCACCCATATGGCCCATCAAGAAAGCCAATGGGTCATGGAGACTCACAATAGACTACAGAGTAGCCAATAAGCATATTGAAAAAAATCACCCCCCTAGTAGCTGATCCATCTACAATTTGTAATGGCTTACCATTAGATTGTAAGGTTTTTTCAGTAATTGATATGTCTAATGGATTCTTTTCTGTACCCTTGCACGCTGACAGCCAGCCATGGTTAGCTTTCACAGTTGACTATGAACAATATCAGTGGACACGTTTGCCACAGGGATTTCAAAATTCCCCAACCATATACCATCAGGCTCTCAGCCGTGATTTGTGTGACCCAGAATGTCCAGTCAAACAGTCCACTATGATTCAATATATCGATGATATTTTATTTGCCTCAACAGATCATGAGGTACATCAAACTGAATTGACAGCATTGTTGGATTATTTGCAGAAAAAAGGACACAAATGTAGCTTTCACAAAGCTCAAATTGCTAAAAATCAAGTTACATTTCTGGGTCAAACAATTGATACAGGAAATAGATCCATTACACAGGATCGAGCCGCTTCAGTCAAAGCAATACCTCCGCCTACTAACATTAAAACACTAAGATCATTTTTAGGAACAGCAGGTTACTGTAGACCTTGGATTGAAGACTATGCCTCGATTGCTCAGCCACTCTATGACTTGTTGAAAGGTCAGGTTAGAGATTCTGATACAGTTTGTATGGAAGAAATCCACCTCAAAGCTTTCAATGATTTGAAGAAAGCACTATGTCAAGCGCCAGCATTAGGAATTGCCCAATCTGATAGGCCCTTTGTGCTTTATGTTCATGAACACTTAGGCTTTATGACCGCATGTCTAATGCAAGATCATGGGGGCAATTTACGCCCAATTCATTACTATTCTGGCAAACTTGACATAGTCGCTCAAGGTATGGGCCCATGTCTCAGAGCAGTACAGGCAGTTCATCTAGCTCTTCAGGCCTCATCAGGAATGGTGTTAGGACAGACTGTAAATGTAAGATGCCCTCATGCAGTGTCTGCACTAATGAATCAAGCAAAAGTCACTTCTGTTACATCCTTTCGTTGGGGAAATTGGTTAACAACCCTCACAGCCCCGAACATTGTTTTACAGCGTGCACCAGTCACAAACCCATCCTCATGTATGATGTCTGCAATGACTGAAGTTGTCTTAGAGGATGAAGGAGAAATGGCTCATGATTGTGTTACGCTTACATACACACCTACAAGTGAAATAACAGAAACTCCCATAGACAATGCCGAATTGGAGTTGTTTGTTGATGGTTCAGCTCAAGTTATTGAAGGTAACAGACGAGCAGGTTATGCAGTAAATTCTACTACTGAAGTGGTAGCTTCAGGTCGTCTTCCAGATCATTTTTCAGCTCAAGCTGCAGAACTAGTAGCCTTAACTAGAGCATGCACGCTAGCGTCAGGATCAACTGCAAATATCTACACTGATTCCAGGTATGCTTTTGGGGTAATTCATGATTTTGGTATCATTTGGCAAAGTAGACAGTTTTTAACTTCTGCTGGATCACCCATTAAGCATGCTGGATTAGTGAAAGATCTAATGTTTGCCATGAAACTTCCAAAGAAATTAGCTGTGATCAAAGTCAAAGCACATCTCACAACTAATACTACGGAAGCTAAAGGTAATGCTCTTGCTGATGTAGCTGCTAAACAGGCTTGTTCATATGTAAATGTACAGGTGTGTTCAGGTAGTACAGCACAGAAGACAATTCTGCCAATTCTGCCCATCAATCATTGATCTGTACAAAGACGTTCCTTTATATGAAGCATGGACATGGTTAGACAAAGGAGCCACAGTGGATTCATCTGGTTGCTGGACCAAAGGAGGAAAGTATATTGCTCCCGAATCACTGCTGCCATATTTGGCTCAACAAATACACAATTTGGGTCACAGTGGTCCAGCAACAATGAATCACAGGTTCTCAAATCAATGGTGGAATCCAAAATTCAGAAATGTAGCCACTGAAACAGTCAAGAGATGCGTTACATGTCAAAAAAATAATGATGTGCCAGCAGCAACTACAGCAGCAACACATACCCCAGCTCCACCAGGACCGTTTCGTCACCTACAAGTTGATTACATATCATTGCCTCCTTGTAAGGGAAAAACTGACGTTTTGATAGTAATAGACAAGTTCTCAAGATGGATAGAAGCTTATCCAACAGGGCGTGCCACAGCTGCACATACTGCTAAATGTCTTGTCACTGATTTCATTCCCAGATGGGGATTACCAGATAGCATTGACTCAGATCAAGGTACCCACTTCACAGGACAGGTAGTCAAGGAAGTGTCTAAAATGTTGAAAATTAAGTGGAATTTTCACTGTCCTTATAGGCCACAAGCATCGGCGCAAGTCGAACATGCAAACAGATCAATCAAAACCAGGCTAAGCAAAATGTATCAGGAAGGAGTAGTATGGGTCGAAGCGCTGCCAGCGGTACTGTGTAGTCTGAGAGCATCACCAGATCAGTAGGTCTAAGCCCTCATGAGATTATTACAGGACGCCCAATGCAGATGCCAGGTGTGATTGATCTTAGAAATGCTGATGTGCACATTGCCTCAGATGCCCTGATCACTTATTGTGAAAACCTTACAAAGGCAGTACAGAGTTCCAGAGAAAGAGTTGAGTCGTGTTGGCAGAATCCACCAGAAGGTGGACACACAGTCATCCCAGGTCAGTGGGTTATGATAAAGTCATTCAGAAACAAACCATTAGAGCCTAAGTGGCACGGACCACATCAAGTGATGTTAATTACAGCAGCTGCAGTCTTGTGTCAGGGAAGGAAAACCTGGACTCATGTGTCACACTGTAAAGTTGTTCCCCCACCTACAGGGATAGGATAGGACACACAGACCAGTGAGGAGCCCAGGGAAGAACCGAATGCAACAGGCTTCGGGGGCCAACCCTGAGGTGAAGACTTCCTCATAGGCCTTCCCCATCCACTAGTCCATCCTTACCTCACTGTTCTTTAGGTGTCACGGGAATTAAGAACTAGGGAAAGAAGGAACAACAAGACTAGACTCAGATTGAACAGAGGCTACAACTCTATTGTTTGCAGCCTTTTACAACAAATACTGCTCTGTCGTCTTTTGTTTTCTTTCTTACTCTGTGCAGATACCCCTTGATGGCTGTCCCGAGACCCATACACATCGACCCCCTCACCTGTGTATGAAGCTACAAACTTTAAAGGACAACTAGACCCACTGCCGAGCCAACTGTCATGGAAGACAGAACATAAAAAAAAAAAAAACACAACGCAGAGAATCACATGAAAGAACTTCAGTCATCCATCAACATGATCAAGATTGCCGTTCTAGTAATCATCATAAACATTGCACAAGCTATAGACTCCAGAAACAACATATTCTTAGAACTGATGAATATGTCAAGAAATTGTTTGCTGGAAAGAACGTTTGCATGCCACACCCACCTTCAGTACTACCGCAAACAAGGAAGATGGCTGCATCCCTGGACTCACTTGTGCACAAACATGGTGGTCAAGAACTCTTGGAGCCTTAATCCTGTTTTATGGTGTCATACAGGCCCTGGATCAAGTCAGAAGCTTATCGAATTCTGTACAGAAACTAGCTAATGATACAGCTTTGGCCTTAGGTAACATCACGGACACTCTCGCTTCGCACAAGATAATGATCTTACAGTACAGAGTGGGCTTGGATTACATTCTTGCAACGCAAGGGGGAGCCTGCACCATTATTGGCCCTGAATGCTGCACCGGGTTAATGGATCCAACAGAAAACTTGAACAAAATCCAACGAGACATTCTTGATCTTTCAGAAAAATTACACCAAATGACTGAAGATAATTCTTCATGGTTCGGAGAACTGTTAGGTAAACCCTGGCTGTGGATCAAGGAAATAGCAATTCTGCTGTTATTCTTCCTACTGGTATACTATCTATGCGTCCACAGTATCAAGTGTTTCATTCAACAAATGACTCACAACCATCATGAGGAAACAACAGTTCCAACCAGAAAAGACTATTACCCGTAAGAACTTCACGGACCCTAGAAGCATGTTTGTTTCTGTGTCAGCATGCTTTTCATCACTACAAACAATCAACACAGAACCTTTTAAGTGTCTAAATTTGTATTTTATGAGAGTTTTTTTTTAGAACTCTCAAAGGAGGAATTGTTGGATTACAAATTTCTAAAAGGTTATGTATATTGTGATTTAGCAGACAGCCCAAGCCCTGTGACAGTAACCTTTTGTCTTTATACATTTCCTGAACATTTGGCAGGTTTCCCAAGTTAAGTGTGAAGTCTAAGCTCAAGGTACAACTGTGCCTTTTGTTTAGCACCTTTGCATTTGAATGACACTGGTATGCTAAATAGATCAAGGCTGGGAAAAATCTTTTACTGGGCTGATTTCCTGTACCACATTTGCATGCTTTGTTTAGATTGATTCCACCTCTATGTACTCCGCCTCCTTCAAACCTATATACTTTGCTGTGCTGAGTATTGTCAGACGACTTTTTGATGAATGCAGTGCCAAGCAGCGAGTATCTGAATAAAGAGAAACTTCTGCTTCAAGATATCCAAAAACGTCTCCTGGTCTCTAAGAAAAAATTCACAACACACTTCACTGGGACGGCTCGCGGGAGAGCTCGTGGGTGATTCCCGTTTATATCATTAACCACTGGCGATGAGCTTTGGGCTCTGCTTTCACTGAGCATATTTATTTATATATCATAGTTTATTTTATCTGAGAACAACTGTTTATTTTATAAAGTTTAATTTTGAAATGTAAGTCAATAACAATAGGCTGAAGCCAGAACCAATGGAGAAGGTCTTTGCACGACGAGACCCCGCCCCATTTTGGAGGTTCTGCCCACTTTTGAAGTTCCCGCCCCATTTTGGAGATCTCCAGTCTGCAGTGTTATATACTTGCACATGTGCCATCTGTACCTGTGTGAGTTTATATGAAGTTCCAAAAACAGGTTCGGGAGGAGCCTAATCATTCAGTCCTGTCAATCATTATTACGAGCCTATATAAGCAGCTCTCATTGCACCGTCCCAGCTTCAGTTCTTCTGGCATACGACCCCGCCCTGTCCAGTGAACAGCCTCCCAGTCCGACAAACTCCCGCACTTCTCCAACTAACAATGCTCTGCAAAGTCACGCTTAATCCGGCTCCACTTAAGTTTTCAACAAGGGAAATCGAGCTCGTCAACGATGTCCCGCAGATTTGCCCAGCCGCCTCTATCAAACGTGCTTCTCCCGCCCGAGTACTGTAAGTTAGGCATCTGCGCACTACAGCCGCTACAGTTCCTAACGTTATTTAAATTACAGCTAAAACGCTTTCATCCGTAAAATCTACCACTCTTATAGTAGGAACACAGACAGTTGCCTGTTTGAGGCACGCTCGCCGCATCAAACATCCATTTCCCTCAAAAACAATCAGAAATTCAGCTCTGCTTACCTTATCCGTCGTTCCTTTCGACCCAGTCAGTGCTCCGAGCGATTTCACTTTACATCCCGAAAGCGTTTATAATGATCTCATTCTTAAGCGGTATTCCTAAATGTACAATCTTATTGCATAACTTACAAATCGTGAGAGTGTAATAGCTCAGTGTCCTGCGCTCCTATTCTACAGCGTACGGTAATAGGCTTGTTTGATTTGAGATGAACCGTTTTAAAATTGCGATTATATATTTTATATATTTTATATCAACTGTACGTCTTGGACCCAACCCCACCCCCCCTCCCTGTCATAGGGTCTGTCTGCCAGCAAATCTTCAGTATGTCCCGCAGCAGTGACATTTTCCCACCATTCTCAAATCAGCTCTGTTATCTCTTAGTGACACTGCAGTGAATTACCCCAACAAATCACTTATTACTTCACTGCCACAGCAGTGAATTCCCTCCTACAAAAAAATTCCAATTTTACTCCCACATCAGCGATTTCTAACCCATCAACAATTACAGCACTTGCTTTTACTGTCTTCAGTAGAGCTGCTCATAGCTAAACTAAACTTGATAAAACATTGCACAGTCATTGCATGCAATCCAGTCATCACTGATCAGAATTTAACTGAATCGTCATTATTGTTTGCTTCAGCTGATTTACAGCGGAACTTGAATTCATCTCCTTGACAAATTGGCATCATTAATTCTGTTACTTTACTGTCAATCCTGCAAGTCAGTCCAGGCAATTTCTATCGTTTAAAGCTCTGTTCAAATGTAGGGGGGCAACAGATTTGACCTGAAATCACTGCCGCAGCAGTGATTTCTCTTTACTACTCTTGCAGCAGACAGTCACCATACTAGACTCTAATTCTCATTGCCGCAACAGTGATTTCTTCCACTATTCTCAGAGAAGATATGATACCAAACTCTATTACTCCCCTCCTCAGCAACGACATCTCCAACATTCTTGCAGCGGACGTCATACCAACTCCTATTTCTCACTGCCGCAGCAGTGATTTCTCCCACAGGCCTCAGCAGATATCATACCAAACTCTATTGCTCACTGCCGCAGCAGTGAATTCTTCCACCGGTCTCAGCAGATGTCTAGAGGTCAGTATTTCTTCCACTGGTCTCGGAGGAGTTTCCATTCTAAACACTATTTCTCACCTCCGCAGCAATGACATCCCCACCTTTCTTGCAGCGGACATCATACTAACCTCCATTTCCCACTGCCGCAGCAGGGATTTCCTCCACTGGTCTAAGAGCAGATATACTAAAACTCTTTCTCACCTCCACAGCAATAACCTCTCCCACTTCCCTTGCAGCTGATGTCATGATAAATTCCATTTCTCACTGCCGCAGCAGTGATTTTGCACAGCGCCCTTGCAGCGCCCTGACTAATCTCCATATATATTTTTTTTTTTCCAATTTTGCTAGAGCAGAGATTTCTCCTCCAATGAAAATTTTACTTCATGTCACTGCCACAGCAGTGCTTTCCCACCCCTCTCCTACAGGAGCGATCTCGTTTGTTAGCCCTTCACCTGCCTTATATTGCCCCAACACGGCAACAGGGAAATGTTTTCTGCACATTCTTGGAGGAGAGAGACAGAATCAACAAAGGTTTTGTCTACTCGTATAACAAAAACTACTCGCAGTTAATTGCCCAGCTTGCTGTCCTTCGTAAGCACTTTTTGGGGGGTCGAACTCTGCGCTCAAGCCGAGCCTCAGGTTCGAGCCTCCATTAAGGACAGCAAGCCAAGTTTGTCTACCATTGCCCATCAGGACTGGATGGGCAGGCGAACTCGTGAAATGAAGTTCCAAACATAGGTTCGGGAGGAGCCTAATCATTCAGTCCTGTCAATCATCATTACAATGATTAAGCATTGCACCCCACCTCCACTTCTCCTCCTCTGTTTCTGTTATTTTCCCTCTAGGTAATATCGCAATGGGGGGGGTCGAACTCCGCGCTCAAGCTGAGCCTCGAGTTCGAGCCTCCATTAAGGACAGCAAGCCAAGTTTGTCTACCATTGCACATCAGAACTGGATAATGCAACAGTACTTTAAGAAAGTTATTTTCTGTGGCCAAGAAAATATCATTTCTCAGAGTTGATATAAAAATTTTACTGAATGTTCGCTGGACGAACAGATTAGTTGATGGAAATTTAATTCTGCTACAGTTACTACTGGCAGCTGATATAAATAATTGTAATTAATCATAATTAATTGTAATTATTTATATACATTTCCCTCTGAGCTAAATCATGACAATAGAGTTTCTGTAAAATAATAGCAATTGTCTTTTGGAAAAAAATAAAGAGAGAGAAAAAAAAAAAACAAACAAAAAAAAACCTCATGTCCCATCCCTGTTTAATACGCCACTTATCCACACTATATGAGCAAAGGTATTAGGACACCTGACAATTACACCAAAAAGGACTTTAGTGACTTTGCATTCTAAATACATTGACATTAATATGGAGTTGGTCCTTCCTTTGTGACTGTAACAGCTTCCAATCTTCTTGGAAGGCTTTCCACAAGTTTTCTGGAATGTTTCTTTGGGAATTTTTGCCCATTTGTGAGGTCAGGAACTGATGTTGGACAAGGAGGCCTGGCTCACAGTCTCCTTTCAAGTTCATCCCAAAGGTGTTCCATTAAATCCATTATTATGCACTGAACAATCTTAAGCCTTAAGGTTTATCTTAATTTGTCAAGTGTGTGCCAATAGCTCACCTATGTGACACTGCTCAAAATAAAGTTTCCTTACTGAATCTGAAAGCACCAAATTTCAATATTAAAACACATTTGATATTGCCACATGTAAGAAAAAAAAAAAAACTATAGTTTTTTTTGTTTTTGTTTTTTTTTTTAAAGTGATATGTTTAGAGACTTACATTAAACTGACAGTTTACTTTGCTAAGATTGAATCTTTGTGGCTCACACCAGAAATGTCTGTAAGCTACAGGGGTGTAAAATGTGTTGCCAGGGCAGATCATGTTTATTATTTATTTGAGGGACGTGAGGCAAATTGCACATTGTACAATAACCCAAATGCAAAAGACTCCAAAATTTTCATAACTGCACCAGCTGCATTTCTGTGGTAACCAAAGTTTCTTCTTCCTCTTCTTCTTTTGTGTGTGTTTAGATGAAACGTAGCACTCTCTGTAACATTACATGAATAATTATACTGGCAAAACTTCTGATGTACTAAAGCTGTCAATTCTTGACCACCATGAATTTACTGGCTTTGACAAGGTTTAGTTTATTTTCATTTTCATATTCTTCTTGGACCTTTTGAACAATTTAAGGCATGGCATGTGTGTTTTGGCTTATACACTACTACACATATTTTTTTTATATTTTTTACTGACACACTACAGCAAAAGATAGAAATAATATCTGGCTACTTTGTGTAGGTTTCTATGTAAGTACTGGTACTTCTGATTGGGGTGAGACTGGAATTTAGTGAGTTTGAAGTAAAAGTATTTGATGGACGTATACTATGCATCAGGAACATTCACTCTGTATCATTATTTTTGACCGAGATTGCTTTTAGCTGGTTTTGCATCTGAACTCTTCATATATATATATATGTGTATATATATATATATATATATATACAGTACTGTGCAAAAGTTTTAGGCCACTAGTATTTCCACTAAGTTATTTCTATATTTTGCTGTAGTGTGTCAGTAAAAAATATCGGTTTACATTTTCAAACATTCTGTTTGCCATTAATTGTAATAATCTAGTGAGATTTTTGTTTGCACAAGGAGTCTGACAACAGCCAGTGCTCCACACTGAGCTAATCTCATCATCATCCAGTCTTCCTGGAATGACATGAAGACACAGAACAAACTGAAACAGAGTAAATCCAGAAGAACTGTGGCAACATCTTCAAGATGCTTAAAGAGACCTACCTGCAAAGCTACCTGAAAAATTTTGCGCAAGTGCACCTAGGGCAAAAGCTGCTGTAAACACAAAGAATGGTCGCACCAAATGTTGATTTCATTTAGTTAATAGAAGGTAACTGATAAAGAAAATCTATTCATGACAGCATCTTCATTTTACAGCATTTTTACACAAGTGCCTAAAACTTTTAAGAGTGCTGCAACTTTGCAGGTAGGTTTCTTGAAGCATCCTGGAGACTTTGTCACAGTTCTTCTGGATTAGGTCTGTCTGAGTTTGTTTGTTTCTTCATGTCATTCCAGACAGACTGGATGATGATGAGATCAGATCTCTGTGCAGAGCACTCGCTGTTGTCAGACTCCTTGTGCAAACAAAAATCTCACTGGATTATTACGATTAATGGCAAAATGAATGTTTGGAAGTGTAATCTGATATTTCCTACTGACACACTACAGCAAAAGACCGACTTTGACTTTAAACCATTTTTTAGCTGATGAAAATGCTAGTGGCCTAAGACTTTCGCACAGTACTGTATACATACATACATACATACACACACATACACATCATACAATAATACTTTTGACCGAGATGGCTTTTAGCTGGTTTAGCATCAGAACTCTTCATACACATATATATGTATATGTATATATATATATATATATATATACACACATACATACATACATACACACACATCATACAATAATACCCTGCATGTAATACCCTAATACATGCAATACCCTAATAATACCCTGCACAATAATACCCTAATACCTATATATCTATATCTTAATTTGATCTCAAAAAGTGTTTAAAAAATACAAAGCATTGCACTGCACATGTTGGTAACAACTAAATGATATTTAACTCCAGATGTGATGTGTGTGGTCAAAGCTTTAATACACCAATATAGCTGCAAGCAGCAATTTAAGGGCCAAACACAACAGAGGCAACATGAGGAGCTAAGTAAACATGGCAAGGAGAGTCAGACAAGTTGAAATGTTTGAAAAAGCAAGAAGAGGAAAACAATGGATACAACAGGTGCCTTCACACCTTCTTTTCCCCATAATTGGCACAGTTTATGAGACACCATTCTATTATATTCTTTAAACAGAGGCTCTGTCTCTGTCTGTTAAATTATTGCATATCCAGGTACAACTTGGCAACAACTTAGCTGGCAAAAAGAATATAGAAAAAGTACAACCAAGGCAAAGACAGAAAAACAACGGATTCCTAGAGACGGATTCCTGTTATGAAATAAAAAAAATAATAAAAAAATACCTGCATTTTTTCTTGAAGTCAGTTAACTCACACAGCTGGACATGCATAATCTGTCATCAGTCAAAGCTACTGCTTATTTCGTGTCAACAAAGATCAAAGCATATGCTTCAATTTCATGCTGAATATTCTGGGGCAGGCTATTACTTATATAGTACAGACATAAAATCACAGCTCTAATGATTCTCAAACCTGACAGACAAATACATAGCCTATAATCCACACAGAAGACAGAGAGTACAGTTGATTGTCCTTAACTTATTTTATGCTTATGTGTATCTTTGAATATATCCATACTCATTGCTCACAGAACATCTCCTATACTGCACAATAATGTTTTACAAACATCATCAGCTCATTGGAAAACTGTGCCAAAAACATGTCTATACATGCAATTCACTGTCATTTCTGTAATCTTAAACGACCACTAGTGAAAGTAAAACAACCACTTTCATTCCTTTTTTACAGAAATTATGATCACAAGGACAGATTAGTGATTGATTAAGACTTATTTTCATGTTGTTCCTTTGCACAATTCTACAGTATGTCATGATCTCAAAACACTTTTACCAGCTTTCAGCTATATTTATTACTGTTATTCTGGGTCTCAGTTTATGGCAGTCCTATTAATCTCACATAGGAAAATAACTGATGAACATGAATAGACGCCTGACCAAGCAGCATTAGTTGACTCTATCATATTATAATACCAAATGTCTTATATCATTTACATAGCTTTAGTGTATCATATCAGATATACGCTGCCTTGAATTACAGGGTGTCTCTTATGACTATACAAGTATATATCTAAAGAGGACAGCCAGAAACACTCCACACGAATGAGAAGGAATCTAAAACATATAGTGTGGGTGACAGCCTGGAACAGCTGAACATTATGCACTTATACCAGTGTTTGCTACAGAATTCTGTTTTTGCAGTGTCCACAATTTTAAATTTTCAAAAAATAAAAATAAAATTAAAGCTGCAAGCAGCGATGAAAGGGCCCTCGCACCCGGGCTCACCGTCGATCGGTGGCGAATGGTGGGCACTATGCTTTTCACATCGTAAATTTAGGAGGAATATGTCAAAGTCATTTATATGTGCCAAACTTCCTGCTTCCAGCTGGTGACGCTATGTCTATAACTGAATATTGGCATGTAGATGTGTTCAGGCCAGCACTTTTGTCAAATATATGAAGTTTGGTGCAGATTGAACACAGTATGCTTGAGCTAGTGTAAGACATTACATATCTTGTTGCCAACAGGTGGCGCTATGATTATATTTGAATATTGGTCTTTAGGTGTCTTCAGGCCAGTACTTTTACCAAACATGTGAAGTTTGGTGCAGATCAGACATTGCATGTTTAAGTTAGTGTAAAATAAGTCATTTCCTGTTGCCAACAGGTGGCGCTATGATAATAACTGAATATTGGCCTCTAGATGTGTTCAGGCCAGGACTCTTATCGAACATGTGAAGTTTGGGGCAGATCGGACTTCGTATGGCTGAGTTATAACAGCTTCTATTCCCATGGCGAAACATCGAACTTTGTCAAGCCGCCACGGACACGCCCTTCAACGAAAACTCAAGATCTTCACAATTTAACATTGCAAAGGCCTTTAGAGTAGACTGACCGAATTTGGTGTTGTTCTGAATAAATCTCCGTTACAGAATAAAACATGTCACTTCCTGTTGCCAGTAGGTGGCGCTATGACTAAAACTGAATATGACTATGGGCCCGTGTTCAGGACCAGACTCTTATCAAACATGTGAAGTTTGGGGCAGATCAGACATTGTATGGCTGAGTTATAACAACTTCCTTTTTCATGGCGAATCATCGAAATTTGACAGGCCGCCACGGACACGCCCTCCAATGAAAACTCTAGATCTTCCTAATTTAATGTCACAAAGGGCTTTAGATTAGACTGCCCAAATTTGGTGTTGATCTGAATAAATCTCTAGGAGGAGTTCGTTCAAGTACGACGCCTGGAAATGGCAAAAATGAGACAAAATTTGCGTGAAAAATTAAAATTATTCGACTTCCTGTTGGGTTTCGGATTTTGCCTCAAGAGACTTTTTTGTAGGTATTGGTGTGTTACATGTTTGTACCGAGTTTCGTAAATGTACTTGAAACGTAGCTCGAGGCGCACTCCGCTGAATGTGTATAGGTGGCGCTATCAAGCCATTTTGAAACACCCACTTCTGAGACCCATATCAGACGTAAATTTTCGGCAGTTCTGATGCGTGTGCAAAGTTTTGTGAGTTTTCCTCAAAACCCTCAAAAATGCGATTCATTTTGGAGAATAATAATAATAATAATAATAATAATAATAATAATAAACGGAGCAATTCCAATAGGGTCCTCGCACCACCGGTGCTCGGGCCCTAATAAAATAAACACACATTGTAATATGAACGTTAAGTTTAGCTCAGCTTTGACACAGAAAACACTGCATCAAACACCATGAGTTTAATGAAGCCATCCTTTTATAATAATCAAGGAATGTTTAAACCCAATTTTAACTTACTACAGTATATAATTTGAGAATGATCAGAGGGGAGAATCTCCTAATGAATGAATGCCAGAAAAAGAATCCTTTTGTTTCTTGTTGTTAGCCTTTTGTCCATGTTCCTTTCATGTGTGTGCCTCAGACCAAGAGCCCATTCACAGCAGAGGCTGCCTGAGGAACAACACATGATTGCTAATGAAAGCTGAGGGAGGTATACACATATTCTGTCAATTAAATTGATGAAGGGATGATGAGTGTAAAGTAGATCCTTCAAAAAGGCTTAATGCAAAATGCATGACAGATACTGTACCACATTGCCACAAACCTCAGAAAAGATTTTAAACCACTGACAATGCCAGATTTTTCACAGCCAACTATCATGAGCACAAAACCACCCTGTTTGTTTCCTCTAGTATAATTCTGTTCTACAATACAATCTACATCATTTTACAAGCCAAAGCAGCTGTGCAAGTAAAAACAGATTGCTGTTCAGCATTTCTTCTCTTTGACTATTGCCAAATATACCTGCAAATTTCCATCTACTTGGCACAATTAAATGACATTTTGTGTTACTAATGAGTTCACAGCACAAGCAACTGTGGTCTAGTAGTATGTTATTCAAATATAATCAGAATAGTGCATGGGGGTAGTATGTGTAAAGGAACACACATACATGCATTTTTTGTGCTCAGAGAACACCATTATGAAAATCACTTTTAACAAGTTTTGAACATGTTGTAGATGGAATTAACCCCAAAACAGGCAAGAGAGGAACATTTCCCTGCCTGGTTTTCCTCGTTCTGTTTGTTTCTCTGCCTGCCCTGGACCCCACACCTGTCTTGTGGATTCCATTTGCCTAGCCCTTTGGACTATGTTCACCACCGTTTGACCCACGGCTGTTGCTGGAGTACTCATGTCTAGCCCATGTCATATCTGTCTGCTGGTGTTTGACCCCTGGTGTGTTGACTATGTTTTATAATAAAGCTTCGCAAATTGATCCATACGCCTCCTCTCTCAGTCACTCCATTACAGAATACTCGGCCATACAAGGATTCAGCAGCTTTTCACACGGACACTGGCCAGGCACAGACACTACTAGAATGCTGTTAACCCTTAAGCACGGCTTGCGATCACTGGAGCAACATGTTTGTGAGTTTTTGGCCATTGTGAACTATTCAGATCTCCCAAACTATCTTCTGATTGAGATTTTTTTGTGATGGCTTGAATCAACCTCTCAGATCTAAGCTTAGACGCGAGGGTCCGCATTCATCACTTGCTCAGTTTATGGATTATGTTTTATTGACTGTTGGCTTTTTATTTACCATGGGTGTCACAGAGGAGGAGCGTGACATCAAGACTGTGCCGCTAATGGTGGCCGCAGAGTTTAGTCAACCACAAACCCTGGGAAATTCAAGTATATTGATTGCTTCTCCTGTGAGTAAACAGCTGTCCTCCATAGTCTCATCTCAGCTGTTCATTCAGAGTCATATCACGTCATAGCTGACCTCCCAGAGCCTTGTCACGTTTCAGTTTACCTCACAGAGCCTCGTCACGTTTTGGCAACAACTTAGACAACCTTAGACAAAAACGTGACAACCTCGTCACGTTTACCTCATCTTCAAAAGTCTCATCATGTCATGTCTGATTTTCCAGAGGCATGGCACGTCAGGTCTGATCTTCCAGAGGCACATCACGTCACGTCTGATCTTCCAGAGGCACGTCTCGTCTGATCTTCCAGAGTCTCGTCACATCATAGCTGTTCATCCAGAGTCCCATCACGTCACAGCTGGTCGTCCAGAGACTCATCACGTCACAGCTGATTGTCTAGAGTCTCTACACTTCTCAGTTGCACGTCCAGAGTCTCATCACGTCTCAGTTGCACGTTTAGAGTCTTGTAATGTCACAGCTGATCATCTAGAATCACGTCTTGTCCTGTTTTCTGCACCCAGAACTCTGAGATCAGTTGGTCAGTTTCCTAGTCTGATATCCAGCACGTGGGATGCACCGGTGGTGTCTTCCCACACAGCTGGTATCCCCAAACCTACTCATTTTCACCTATCTGTAGCGCTTCCCACAATGGGGATCGCTATTAGGTGCCTATGGGCTGGGTACACTACCACCAAATTTCCAGAGCGACAGATTGCTGCTCTGGTCACAGTTGTGGTGCCCACTCACAAGCTCACGTCTTGTCCCAAACCGACCGCAGAGGCCGTCTGTGAAATCCCAGTCAGTCCTGTCACGGCTATGGAGGCCGTTCCTGTAATCCCTTGATGCGATTTATACTCCCCATCCACCCCCACCGCACCCCTATGAAAGATTTTTTATCAAGGGGTTCCCCCTTGTATTTTATGTGATTTCTGTGTATTTTCTGTGATTTCTAGGCCTCCCACCCCTCATAACCACCAAGGGTAAACACTGAGCCCCCTCAGAATAATCCTACCCCACATTCCACCCCATAATACAAAATAATGAAATAAGAACAGGAGGCACAGTTTACCTTGTGACATCATTCATTGTAAATATGTGGATAATCCTTTTTTTATACCCCAATCTAGCAACGTATCTTAGAGGATACACATATTTCAACATGCTATAAAAAACAACACATATCTCTTTTTTTTAACATCTGAAGACAATGTTCACAATTGTATTGCTTTTTTTAAATTATTATTCAGATTAGTATATACCTACTTTCTACATTTTCTGAGTGCTCAGCATACATGGCATACATGTTGACTTGAGGTCAAACTGACAAAAAAGCACATCAAATTTGAACCAAGTCATGTGACCCCATACTACAAACAACCTCAACTATGATAATGGTAACAGTATTGAAACAGTATGGAAAATTCTTCCTTGTGCTTTCTACAAGAGACTAAAGAATATGTATCTTGTGGTGCACGTTGCCTGTTTAAAGGTTAAGAATCCTTCCCCAACTGCATTTGTAAAAAGTATACTATTTTACAAATTATTTTGTAGTCTTAGTTAAGTTTGTGATTGATGAAAGCAGGAAACTACATAAACAACATTTAGAGTGTATTTTCAGTTAGTATAGACATATATGTCAATCTATGTTTAGTATACTTATCAAGAAACAAATATATTTTAAATAAAATTAAATATATTTATTTTTCACTAGGGTATTCAGGGGCACTGTACAATAATTAATTAATTAATTAATTGGCAAACTGGCTGCCTGGTGGGTAAACAAGTAAATTCCCCACCATGATGAGCCTCAGACTAACAATAGCTTACACATCAATAGTCACATAATTATTTTCAACGCATTAATCTCTGATACATGGGGCAACATTTTGAGCAATGTTGCTGGGCAATGTTGCGGTCAACAGGCGACCAGGTGAGACACAGGGACCACAACTGAAAGTATCCAGATAGAAATGTGTTGCCCATTCTCACCTAACAAACATTGTTTGGCAGCATTGTCAAATCAGCATCAGCGTAAGCGTTGTTACATTAAGTGTCAAATAGCATGTGCCTGGCTTTCTGGACAGAATATTTCAACAATGTGTAGAGAGCATGATTCATATATATTGAACCTCAAAAACATTCACGTGGTTGTTTATAAATCATTATTCCTTTATTGTCTCACCACATTTGGATAATCTTTAAATCTAGAATATTAAAATGCTAGCTGAGGGGGATGCTTGGCCAAGATCTGCATGTGTGACACTTAGAGGAGACTATAATAAACAGATGTTGGATTATGTTAACTGAGGATAAATGACTTTGAGGCATGCTGTTGTCATGTTATTGACCTGAATAGCTTAATGCATGATCCTAAAGGATCAGGAGGAACATTTTTGCGTGAACTCTCCCTGTAACAACATTTGAATTGCAATTAACTTCTATAAGCACAACATCATTATATAATATTTGAACTAATCTCTTTCATACATCTGTTCTTCTCTGCTCAGCTGTTTTAAAACAATAAGCAAAAACAAGGAAGTCAAGCCCTCTGCTTTCGTCTTTTCAAAAGCCCTGTCCCAAACATCACTTTCAACTCTCATGCTCCTCCTTCGCCTATTGCCTCATGGAATGTTGGGTAATAGTCTGCTTACACTTACATTTCTGTATTTAGCAGACGTTTTTATCCAAATCAACATACAAAAGAAGAACAAAAGCTATTCATTCATCAACATAACAATAGCTAATCAAAGCTAACAATATTTGTATTACAAAAGCATTCTAGAGAAGAGAGGAGAACAGTGTGTAAGTGCATTGCTTGTGAAATCCAAACCAGTCCAGCTCAGTACGTTTTTCCCAAATTGTTTGAAAAAGAGAAGCCTTTATTTGTCACATACACTGTTACATGCAGTGAAACTGGACCCCTCCGACCATACACAAACATCACATTTCAGGGGAAGACAGGTCAGTCGAGAGGTGGCATAGAAAATAAGGAAATAAGATACATTAGGAAAAAAGGAGGTGGAAAAAAAAAAGTAGGGCAGTGTGAGATCAGGGGGAAAAAAAAGCCCCAGCAACATTGTACATATACATGTACAACATGTATTCCATTTTTGAATAATTTCTTTTAAAAAAGACATTTTTAATTAAACTGATTGATTAAATTGATTGCCTCCAATTGTAAAATCTTAGAAAAAGAAAAAAAAACAAACAAACAAAAAAAAAAACACTTCTTAAAATTAGAAGGAGGTTATTTTAATAATTTCAGCCTTTTTTGTCTTGTGGACTATATGTAAACATCTTTTATGTAAAATTGCTTACTGTCAGACATTTTGGACTGTTGTGTGTGTTTTCCGTTGAGTTTGCCCATATTTTGACCTTCCGTTTCCGTTTCTTGTTAATACGTCACTGTGTCATAGTTCACCTGTCTCCCCCTGATTGGTTGTGTCGGTGTATTTAGGTTTGGTTGTGTATGTCTAGTTTGTCGGTGAATGTAGTACTTTATTTAAATGGATCCGACTTTGAAGTCGAGGAAATTTATAAGTCTCGTCGTCCAACCCCCTCAGAACCACACCGCGTCTTGTCTGCTAACATTATGCCGGGAACCCACACATGCCGCGCCAACGATTCGGACCGCCTGCCCCACCGCAAACGAACCCCGCTGGTTCAAGGCTCAATCCCTCTCCTCAGCCCAGAACGGCCGCCCGCGGCCAGCTCTCGGACGCCGCCAGCACCCGCGGCCAGCTCTCGGATGCCGCCCACGGCTCGCAAGAAGGCAGCAAAGAAAAAGCACCGTAAAGACTCAGCTGCATTTCCTGAGTCACGTCAAGTTGCAGCTGCGTCTGCTGAGTCAGGGCAAATGACAGCTGCGTCTCCCGAGTCAAGTCAAGTTGCAGCTGCATTTACGGAGCCAAGTCAAGTTGCAGCTGCGTTTCCTGAGTCAAGTCACGTTGCAGCTGCGTCTCCTGAGTCCAGTCAAGCTTCCAAGTCAAGTCAAGCTTCAGCTGCTGTTCCAGTGTCAAGTCAAGTTGCAGCTGCGTTTATGGAGCCAAGTCAAGTTGCAGCTGCGTCTCCTGAGTCCAGTCAAGCTTCCAAGTCAAGTCAAGCTTCAGCTGCTGTTCCAGTGTCAAGTCAAGCTACGGCTGTTGTCCCAGAGTCAAGTCAAGTCAGAGCTGCTTTTCCTAAGGCAAGTCAAGTCAAAGCTGTTTCCTGTGTCAGAGTCAGAGCCGCTCTTCCCAAGTCAAGCCAAGTCACAGTGGTGGTTCCTGAGCCAAGCCAAGTCAGAGCTGTTGTTCCTGAGTCAAGCCAAGTCAGAGCTGTCATTCCTGAGTCAAGCCAAGTCAGAGCTGTCGTTCTTGAGTCAAGCGAATTCACAGCTGGTCTCTACGAACCAAATCAAGTCAGCGCTGATCCTAATGAGCCAAGTCACGTCTCGTCTGTCCGCCCAGAGCCAAGTCACGTCTCGTCTGACCGCCCAGAGCCTCGCCATATCTCATCTGACCGCCCCAGGTCACGGCCCATCATGATGGCCAGCGTGCTGGACCCACCACTAGTGCCAGTGCGGACAGCAAACATCTCAATGGCACCAGCGCCTCATAACCCAACCATTAACGAGGTCCTGCCTCCTGCCGCTGCTCTTCCCTTAATGGCGGTTGCCATTTGGTGTGTGTGGGCTGCACACTGTGCTCCTGAGGTCACGTCTGTTCACAAGTCTGCTCCAGAGATCTCGCCTGTTGACAAGTCTGCTCCAGAGGCCCCGTCTGATTACAAGTCTGCTCCTGAGGTCACGTCCGTTCACAAGTCTGCTCCTGAGGGTCATGTCCGTTCACAAGTTAGCCCAAGAGGTCCCATCTGGTCTCAAGTCTGGTCTCAAGTCTGCTCCAGAGGTCCCGTCTGGTCTCAAGTCTGGTCTCAAGTCTGCTGTCCTCTGCTCCAGGGTCCCGTCTGGTCTCAAGTCTGCTCCAGAGGCCTCTTCTGCCGGAGAAGCCGCGCCAGTGCCAGACATGGTGGCGGCGTTAACCAATGAACTCTCTGCTTCTCTCTCTATTCTCTTTGCCTCCTCTATCCCTGCTCTCCCCAGGTCCCAGTTCTTGACGCGGCCTCCTGCTCTGCCCTGGAGGTCCCCTCCGCCTCCTGCTACGCCCTGGAGGTCCCCTCCGCCTCCTGCTACGCCCTCCAGAGCCGGCGCCTCCTCCAGCGCGCCCTCCAGAGCCGGCGCCGCCTCCGGTGCCTCCTCCAGAGCCTGCGCCTCCAGAGCGTCCTCCAGAGCCTGCGCCTCCTCCGGCGCCGCCCGATCGCCCTCCTGTGTCAGCGCCTACTAAGCCCGGCCTTCCTGTGCTCTCCTGGGCTGACTTCGTCCTAAGTTCCCCCAAGAAAATTTTGGTGGGGGGCTACTCCCCTGATCAGCTATGGCCAAATGGACTGTGTGCTCAGCCGTGACTCCCCGAACTCCCTGACCCGCCATGGCCAAATGGACTGTGTGCTCGGCCATGGTTCCCCGAACTCCCTGACCCGCCATGGCCAAACGGACTGTGTGCTCGGCCATGGCTCCCCGAGCTCCCCGATCCGCCTTGGCACCCAGGACTGTATGCTCTGCCCTGGCTCCCTGAGCTCCCTGATCCGCCCTGGAGGCGTACCTCCTATCCCTCCGGTGTAGGCCCCGCACGAGCCTCCAGGGTGCCCACCCTCCCTCTCCAATGTAGTTGTTACGGCACGAGTCGCGCCTTATGGGAGGGGGGAGTAATGTCAGACATTTTGGACTGTTGTGTGTGTTTTCCGTTGTGTTTGCCCATATTTGGACCTTCCGTTTCCATTTCTTGTTAATACGTCACTGTGTCATAGTTCACCTGTCTCCCCCTGATTGGTTGTGTCAGTGTATTTAGGTTTGGTTGTGTATGTCTAGTTTGTCGGTGATTGTATTGTCAATTCCTTGAGTTTACGTTGTGGTTGCTATTCCCTGCTGTTTCCCGTCCGTTCCTGTCTCTCTGTGGATTATTTTAATAAAAGTCTATGCATTGGACCTCCTCGCTCCACCTCGTCTTTCTCCTCACACAACGCCAGCGTGACACTTACACAGGACAGTAATGAAAAAACAAAAATAAAAAACAAAACAAAACAAACAACAACAAAAAAACAACAACATGCATTTTGTATGATCTCTCTTATTTTATAAAAATTATTCACATATTTACAGATTCTGCAAGGGGTTACCAAACTTTCGCATGTCACTGTATATATTCTCATCATAAACAAATAACAAAGAGCTTACTATACTTGTCAGTGGTTATGCTCGGGACAGCCCTGCTTTTTCACTCCTTGAGTTTTTAAGTTTACTCACTTATACAGCCTGGAATCCATCTTCATTCTAAATAACTTTGGACTATAATAAATATTTACAATTTTGGTCTTTTGGTCAAATTAATGAACAACAACAACAACTAGAATATCAGGGTTGGAAAAGTAAACAGTCTTTTTGGATATGTCAGTACTAGCTTTGCACACCTTGATTGGGGAATAGTTCCCCATTCTTCCTTGCAGAATTGCTCAAATTCTGTGGTGAGCAGCAATGGACTGCTCTCTTCAAATCCATCAACACATTTTCGATTGGATTTAAATCAGGGCTCTGACTTGGCAACTTAAGGACATTCACCTTCTTATCCTGAAGCCAGTTTGTTGTTGTTTTGGTAGTATGTTTAGGGTCATTGTCGTGTTGCAAGGTGAATGACCTGCCCATCTTTAGCTGTCTAGCAGAGGGATGCAGGTTTTCCTCAAGAATTTGGATGTACTTGGCAGCATCCATTTTCCCTTCAAACCTGACCAATCACCCAGTCCCAGCTGAAGAAAAACAACCCAGAATGCTTCACATTACTTATGGTGCTGTATTTGCTTTTCGCCAAACACAGCGCTTGGAGTTCAGTCTAAAAAGGTTTCATTAGACCATAGCACCTTTTACCAGAAGGTATCAGACTCTTTCACACACTCTCTGAGTGTGACACTTTGTTTGGAAAGGCTTCTTTTGTGCCACACTGCCATACACTCCAGCTTTGTGTAAAGCTTGGGAGATAGTTGTCACATGCACAGACTGACCAGACCTAGCCATAAAGCCTTGTAAGTCCTTCAGAGTTGCCTTTGGCCTCTTGGTAGCTTCTCTTGTTAATGTCCTCCTGGCTCTGTCATCCACTTTGGATGGACGACCTGATCTAGGCAATGTGCCGATGGTGTCATTTGATTCCTCTTCTTAATGATGCTCTGAACAGTACCCCGAGGGATAACTAAAGCCTTTGAAATGTTTTTGTAGCCTTTTAAAAGCACTTTCCCAACCATGGTGAATTCTTTGCCGTACCATTCACTACTAAAAGTGGAATTTTCAAGAAACAGCTCGTTTTCTTCTGAAGTAATCAACACAACTACTATTGATGTCAGGTGGGGCAATTAGCGTGGTGTTAATTGCTTGCATCTGAGAAAGTTTATAAAATGGTATACTCACTTAGGGGCTAATCCCTTTACCAAACCAAGCATTTCACTGATTAATTTTTAATAATCCTCCAGATTTTTTTAAAGTGATATTTTTACTTTAATAATGAGGGTTATACTGTAATGTGTACATGCAGCTCAAAAAAGTTAGACTTAATTTATTTTATTTTCCAGGGTGTAATGTGACAAGAAGTAAAGGTTTTCATAGGGTGTGATGATTTTCTATAGGCACTGTATATGGTAATTTTAAATAAAGCTTTGATTGCAGAACTGAAGACACGCATCCAACCTTTAATTGAGGATAGTAAGAATGTAAGGGCCTTAGATACAGGTTTGGATGTGACTAGTTTAGTGAATCCTGTACATTTTTTGGTTCCGGTTGCAGAGCCCCTGCGGCAGGGCGACTGGGTGACTGTGAGGGCACCATACAGATTTTATCAAAGAATTTGCTGATTTTCTATTAATAATTAATGCTGGCTGCAGATAAAGTCTTAATTGTTGGGGATTTTAATATCCATGTTAATAATGAAAGATATGGATTGAGATCAGCATTTATAGACATTCTGTACTCCATTGGAGTTGGAGACAACATGTGTCAGGACTAGGAATGTGCGGTATACCGGTACTGCAAAAATACCGGTGTATATTATATTTAAAACTGTTCGATATCATCATTTTGCCCAGGGGTGTGTTTCCTGTACAACGATGTAACTCGCTGATTAACCTTCATAGTATGATGCATTGTTGAGGAAACAAATTAGCTAGTCACGACTGTTTCCCATTAGTTCAACAATGTAGGGCCATTGTTAATGATGTCACAAAGTAATAACTTATGTTATTTAACTGATTAGAGATCTCTAAAATGCTACTATATTGAACATGGCACCTGATGACTAATTTACTATTTTTTGTTCCCTGTCATTTCACTTTATTTGATGTTTGATTCATCGCAGGTTCCCTCTCACGTCATACTCTGGGGTTTCCCAGTGCATGCGCACTATTCAAAAACTGCGCTTACAGAGGAAGCTTAAAAATACATAGATTAAAATGCATTTATAATTAGATCAAGTGAAAGATATAGATTGTACTGCATGTTAGCGTGCCCAAGAGCATAATTTATTGAGCCCATATGTCTTACTAACAAGGAACTATGCTTCTAACCACAGGTCGAAAGCTGTAATTCGAACCACGTAAGTTTGTGACGCTGTTTGCGAATGTTCGTTTGAACTATGGTTTCGGGAAACACTGAATCGTTGAACTACGGAACTTGCGACCACAGTTGGCTAACGATACTTTTGTGAAACGCACTCCAGTTTGTTATTTCTTACGGTGCTGTTCCGAAGTTCACCTGTAGTGCTTTCCAAATTGTTGTGAAACTGGCAAACGTGATAACAGAACAACGCAATGGATTGTCAAACAGATGAAATCCATCAACCCCCCTCAAAACTAGTACATAAAGACAACAGTAGAAGTGAAATATGGCATTATTTTGCATACAAAACGGATGATAAAGGTGAACAAACTGACCTTACTGCACCTGCATGCGAGCATTGCTATAAATTATGGCAACACATCAAATCTTGCCAAGCATGTCACTTGCTCATCCTGATCTTTTCCATGAATTTAGAGATTGACAAGTGAGTGCATCATTCATAAGTTTGGTTTTAATTAACTTTTATTCACAACAGGTGGACAGTAGTGAAGTAGGGCTGAAACGATTCCTTGAGTAACTCAAGTAACTCGAATACAAAAAAATCAACTTCGTTTAGCCAATTACTGTAACTACACACGGAACACTATGTTTCCCCACAGACCATTATTACTGATGCACAAACCAATCAACCAGGCTGGACATATTTAAGACATATTTAAATTAAGTTAGCTATATTTTGTGAAAGACTAAGTGCCATTTATGTCGATTGTCTCATTCTCTCTCTGTGACACACAGAAAGTTAGAAAGTTAGTCAATATCAAAAAGTGCCTCAGCATGATTGCAAATGTAATACTGATTTTATGCAACATTTCATCAATAAACAAGAAGTTAATATTCAGTGACTTACATTTTAGACAGCATATTGCCTGTTTTTGCTCTATTTCACCAACAAATAACCATTCCAAACACAGCCACAGCACTGTTTTGCGTCTTTAAGCAACATGATGGTGTTTGGTTCTTGAGTGAATCACCCGTTAAATGATTCAGTTCAATGACTCACTTACTTAACAGTGACTTGCTGACACCTACTGATTGATTTCACATTTAAAGTATCTTCATTTTAAAAATACATGTAAATATCAGCATTCAATGTTTTGTTTAAAATAACAAAATATTATTTATGCATTTGTAACTGCAAGTTAAATACATTCATGGTAGAGCTGTAATCGGGCCTTAAAAGTTAGGCCCGACAGGGCCCGAGCCCGACAAGTATATTTTGATTGACAGCTTTTTAAAAGCCCGAACCCGTTTGCAGCCCGACATTATTCAAATGTGCGCAAGCACACAGCTCTTTTGCCTTTTGTCAAGAATGAGTCATTTATACATGTTTTAACATAATTTATTAATGACTAACGTAGGCTATAGGCCACTTGGAAGTTGGAACGAAGAAATATAATAAGTCCTCTGTAACATCGTAACATCTTAGCACTCTAAATAGGCGTACACTTAGCCTATAAATAGGCCAACGCGCCAATAAAAAAGACTCTTTCTTAACAAATTAAATTAAGATAAGTTCTAAATTAAGATGGGTTTTTGGCGATAACGAAATTAAGATCGTTTCAGTGCGGTCCTGCGCTCACTGATGGTGCGTCCAGCAGCACTGAACACGCTTTCACTGCTGCTGCGACTGGCCGGGATGCATAGTACTGATCTGGGGTGCGTTTCCCAAAAGCATCGTTAGCTAACTATGGTGGTTAGGTCCACTGAACTCTATTGGTAACGACGTAACTTGCGACCATAGTTGGTTTTGGGAAACGCACCCCTGGCTAATTTTGCCAAAACGTAATCACCAGAGGCAAGCCTCCGTTTCACCTCCTCAGCATCCATTTTCGCATCTTTCTCACGCTAATCGAAATGCATCACATGACCGCTAATTTACCGGGCAAGCCGGAGCGCAAGCCGGAGCGGAAGCCCGAGCCCTGCCCGAGCCCGTGTAAAATGATATAAATTAAGCCCGAGCCCGACCGAACCCGTCGGGTACCGTCGGGTTTCATCGGGTTCGGGCAAAGATCTTCAGCTCTAATTCATGGCCCTCTGAGCTGAATTAAATAGTGTGTAAATATGCCTTCATATAAATGCCTCAATTTCTTGATTTATGCCTTCATTTTAGGTTTTAATGTTTACCTTTTTCTAAAGTAATGTGAAATTAAGTTTTGTTTTTTTTTTATTTATTATTTATTTATTTATTTTTCTTGATATATTTGCATTTGCATTTTAAAATTTAATTTGGCAAATAAACGCATTAAATGGGTTTAGTTTTCATGGTTATTAATGTATGCAATTTCAGCAATAAACATGTTATTTTTTCTAAAAAGAAAAAAAAAAAATGGTTTATTTTAAGAGACCTATCTTATTTTCTCTTGTATATTTAGTATTGCCGTTTAATAAAGAAAAAAAAATCCTATCTGATTACTTGATTAATCGATGGAATAATCGGTAAAATAGCTACAGCCCTATAGTGAAGTTGTCACACCCCTGTGGACTGTTTTCTTTGGTTGTTCCCATGTATGCCCTTATTTGGTCTTTCCTGTTCCGTCGTCAGTTATTAGGTCATTCTTTAATCGTTCACACTTGTCTCCCTCTGATTAGTCTGTGTATATAAGTTTGGTTCTGTTCCCCGTGTCTTTGTCGGGTCTTAAAGTCTCGTGCGTTATGTTTACGTGTGGATTCCCTGCTGTTCCTGTTCCTTGTGTGGATTATATAAATAAAAGTGCATGTTCCAGATCTCCTCGTCCCTACTCCTCATTCCTTGCACACGACGTATGTGACAGAAGAACTGACCACTAACAAAATGTTCTGGGCTGAGGAATTGCTAATGAACATCCAACAGGTGGAGAGGCCGTTGGAGCAGTACGTGGAGGAATTCCTGAGCGTTTTTCACCTGGTAAGTTGGAGCGATGCTATGATCAACGCGTGTTTTCAGATGGGGCTAAAAAATGACAAACTGTTCTGTTCTATAACTCCTGACGATTTCTGCAAACCGGTTGTGGAATTTATCAACTATGTCCTTGCTCTTTGTCATTCCAATTTCTATGTCGATGTGGAAGATTCTAATCTTCCCCCCATCTGTAAACACGCGGCCGCTCCAGCTCACCTCCAGCCAGCCTCCTCCACGTGCTGTTCCAACGAGCTCACTCCCTCTGGTCCTCCCTCGCTCACCCCAGTTCTCCAGAGCTCCTCCCTCATCCTCAGCCCAGAACCCGCGGCCCGCTCCCGGACTCCGGCCACGGCTCGCTCACAGACTCCGGCAGCGGCCAGCTCACAGACTCCGGCAGCGGCCAGCTCACGGACTCCAGCCATGCCCCCACGCTCTGGACTACCGGCTGCAAATATGGCAAGCTACATATGCCAAGGACGCAATGGACCTATACGGATTATTTTCCCCTTTGTCTCCGCTGGTCCCGTCCAGCTCTCCTTCATCTCCGCTGGTCCCGTCCAGCCCTCCCAAGTCTCCGCTGGTCCCGTCCAGTCGTCCAGATCCAGAGTGTCCTCCAGAGCTTCCTCCAGAGCGCCCTCCAGAGCTTCCTCCAGAGCGCCCTCCAGAGCCCGAGCTTCCTCCCTTCTGAAGGCCTCCAGAGTCTGGAAGCCTCCCCGAAGCCTCCAGAGCTGGAAGCTCCTCCCCCGAGCTCTCCAGAGCCCTGGAAGCCTCCCCGAAGCCCCTCCAGAGCTCCCGAAGCCCCTCCAGAGCCTGAGCTTCCTCCCGAGCACCCTCCAGAGCCCGAGCTTCCTCCCGAGCGCCCTCCTGTGTCAATGCATCCTAAGCCCGGCTTTCCTGTACTCTCCTGGGCTGACAATACCCTAAGTTCCCCCAAGAAAATTTTATGGGGGGTGAGCTACCCCCCTGATCCTCCTTGGCCGTCTGGACTGTGTACTCGGCCATGGCTTCCTGAGCTCCCTGATCCACCATGGCCACCTGAATTATTACGTCATTGTTTAATCGTTCACACCTGTCTCCCTCTGATTAGTCTGTGTATATAAGTTTGGTTCTGTTCCCCGTGTCTTTGTCGGTTCTTAAAGTCTCGTGCGTTGTTTACGTGTGGATTCCCTGCTGTTCCTGTTCATTCCTGTTCCTTGTGTGGATTATATAAATAAAAGTGCATGTTCCAGATCTCCTCGTCCCTACTCCTCGCTCCTTGCACACGACGTATGTGACAGAAGTATTTTTACTTTACTCAAGTAAATGTAAAAAGTATCTGTAGTTTATCAGAGTGTTTTTCTTTGGAAAATTTTTACTTCAGTACAATCCAAAGCATAATGTCATACTTTTTACTTCACTACATTTCATAAATAAAAGTTGTACTTTAATACTTGAGTAAAAGTAAGAAAGTAATAGATTTCTAATGTAATTAACGCATAAAGTGATATTTAAATGTATTGCAGTAAAAAGTAAAATATTATGCTCTGGAATGTTGTGAAGTAAAGTTTTCTAATGAAAAACACTCTGATAAAGTATAGACACTTTTAAAGCAGAGTAAAAATACTTGAATGAAGCAAGAGTTTTGCTATATTAATTTTAGTATCAACAATATATGAAGGGAATATTTTTGACCACTGACCACTAATATGAAGCAGCTGAGAACGCGAGAGAGATTTATATTTAATGCTTTTTCTTTGGCTATCTGAGTCTGAAATCTGAAAACAATCAGAGAGAGAAAGAGAGATTTTGAATACTTTGATTGTTAGACTGATAATTTACAGTAATGCAACTGTCCTAACAGTATTACAGCACTTATTAATCTAGGTCAATAATTATTTAGAAATGATAAATGAACTAATGCATGTTTAGTATGTTAACATTACTTACTGAATAGTTTTCAGTGCACTTATCTTTTAAAGCTTGTTATTTGTCACCTATGGTATCGATTTAGTGTCTATACCGAGGTATCGTACCGAAGCCAAAATGATGGTATTGAGCCATCCCTAGTCAGGACCAACTCATTGTCGAAATCATACTCTAGATTTAACCCTGTCAACAGGGTTAAAAGAAAACAAACATAACCCCAGGTATTTATTCAGTACAGTGGCTAATCTAATGAAAAATAAAGCATCAGCAGACGTTGACATTTCCCAGCAGCATAGCAGTAATGAATTTATGAACTACCTTACTTCCAAGATCAATATTATTAGAGATAAAATTGTAGCCATGCAGCCGTCAGCTATAGTATTGCATCATACAGTGCACTATAGACCTCCTGAGGAACTATTTCACTCATTCTCTACTATAGGAGAGGAAGAATTGTATAAACTTGTTAAATCACCTAAACCAACAACATGTATATTAGACCCCATTCCATCTAAGCTACTAAAAGAGGTGCTTCCAGAAGTCATAGATCCTCTTCTAACTATTGTTAATTCGTCACAGTCATTAGGATATGTCCTTAAAACCTTCAAACTGGCTGCTGTTA
The DNA here is from genome assembly GCA_012976165.1 of Labeo catla. Taxonomy (NCBI): domain Eukaryota; kingdom Metazoa; phylum Chordata; class Actinopteri; order Cypriniformes; family Cyprinidae; genus Labeo; species Labeo catla. Next base: position 46,629 of record VONZ01001266.1, on the reverse strand, counting down.
AGCCTCAGAACTTGAACTTGACCCCAAAGAAGTAGTTAGTTACAGAACGATCTCCCTTTTCTGTCAAAGATACTAGAAAAGGGTAGTATCCTCACAATTATATTCCTTCTTAGAGAAAAATTGTATCTGTGAGGTTTTCCAGTCAGGATTTAGACCATACTGTAGTACTGAGACTGCTCTCATTAGAGTTACAAATGACCTGCTCTTATCATCTGATCATGGTTGTATCTCTCTGTCAGTGCTACTGGATCTTAGTGCTGCGTTGAACTCTATCAACCACAACATTCTTCTGTATCTACTAGAAAACTTTATTGGCATTAGTGGAAGTTCATTGGCATGGTTCAAACTGTACTTATCTGAGCACCATCAATTTGTAGCAGTGAATGAAGGGGTATCATATTGATCACAAGTGCAATATGGAGTACCTCAAGACTCAGTGCTAGGGCCATTACTTTTAATGCTTTACATGTTACCCTTGGGAGATATCATCAGGAAACATGGTTTTAGCTTTCACTGATATGTAGATGATACTCAGCTCTATATTTTCTCACAGCCCAATGAAACATACCTATCTGAAAAATTTACTGAATGCATAGTCGATATAAAAAAAACTGGATGACAAGTAATTTCTTACTGTTAAATGCTGAAAAAAAGAGGTGTTAATTATCTGATCTAAAACCTTCCCATATAATAATTGTCACAAATCCTGTCCATGGTCTTCAGTCTGCCCGCCACCAGAGGTTGCCTTCCTATTACATTGACTCTCACACTACACTGACTGTTACATGTCACCTTGGACTACATTTCCCATGCTCCACTTTACTGATTACGCACACAGCTGCAGCCAATCACACACAGTATAAATACGAGGCCCCAACCATCATTCAGGCCCAAGTATTGTATAGCATTTATCACTCCCCTAGTAATAGCTACATCATGGAGCCACTTTGTATTTTTCCAGTGTCATGATTCTAGTTTAGTCTTGTTCCTAGTCTGGTTTCCTGTGTCTATTTCCTTGCCTGGTTTATCTCGTCTTGTCTGTCTACAGCCTGATTTATCGCCTGTCTTGGATTAACCCTTTGTCTTTACTTTTCGGACTCTGTTTGCTCCTTGTTTGGTCTATTGTCTGTTTATCCGGATTACCCATTTGTCTCACCCCCTGGATTATGTTCACCACCAGCTGACCCTCGCATGTCCCTGAATTACTCTTGTGTCTTGCCTGTACTGTATCTGGTTGCTGGTGTCGAACCTGCCTGTGTATAAACATGTCTTTGTTTAATAAAAGCTTGCACATGGATCCGCCCACTTCACGTCTCTGTTGCTCCATAACAATAATCTAGCCTAACACTCAATGGCTACTCTGTCAATTCTTCATCATCAGTCAGGAACCTAGGTGTGCTATTTAAGAGCAATCTTTCCTTTGAAAGCCACATTTCTAAAACCACATTTTTCCATCTCAAAAATATATCTAAATTACAACCTGCTCTCAATGGCAATTGCAGAAACATTAATTCACGTGTTAGATTCAAGGTTAGATTATTGTAATGCTTTATTGGGTGGTTTCTCTGCACACTTAATAAACAAACTCCAGTTGGTCCAAAATGCAGCACCTAGAGTTCTTACCAGAACCAGGAAGTTTGACCATATTAGCCCAACACTGCACTAGATCCCTATTAAACATCATATAGATTTCAAAAGCTTGCTAATTACTTATAAAGCCCTGAATGGTTTAGCACCTCAATACTTGAGCAAGCTCTTATCACATTAAAGTCCTTTACGTCCACTGCATTCTCAATGCTCTGTTAAATTGATAATACCTGCAATATCCAAATTAACTTTGGGCGGCAGATTCTTTTCCTATTTAGCGCCAGGGGTGTGAAGTAACGAATTACAAATACTCATGTTACAGTAATTAAGTAGTTTTTATCAGTAATTGTACTTTTTTGAGTAGTTTAAAAATTGTGTACTTTTGTATCTGTACTTTTACTCTGCTATTTTCCCTCCGTTTGTGGTCGTTACATGTTTATTTTAATCTTATATTTATCCATCAACATGATCGGATATAGAGAGAGTAATTGGTCTCATGACTCTTGTCAAATCAAACTGTGCATAGAAAACTTTAAGCGCCAACTGCTGTTATTCATGGCTGCTGGAAGGGCATTCTTCAAGCCTTAATTTAGTCGAGTTATCAGTATCTTCCTCTAAGGTGAATTTCGGATTTCTGCTTACTAAATGATCTCTACATATGCTTCCCTACCTACATGGCCTGAAATTTGGTGTAAGGTCATGGTATTGCATACAATGTTAATAAATCCCACAAGTGCCAATAAATAAATAAATAAATATGAACTTTTTCATCACATTCAGCTCCTTATTATATATACATACACATACAGTAGTCAACATTTGAAGTAGATAAAAAAAAGTTCATTAAAGTTGTCCTAAGACAAGAACGGGTATATTATTTTGGTTTTAGGACAACTTTGATGAATGGTAAATGCTGAATATATATATATATATATATATATATATATTAGATATTCCCACCCATAAGTTTCCTTTGTCCTTCTGAGTTTGAACAGTGTAATTTCATATTAATTGCTGTGTTTTGTATTTTGTTGTCTATTGCATAGTGACTGATTGAAAGAATAAATTAATTTGACTACAAGTTGTGGTGTTTGATGGAAGTATTTGCTTTGAGTTTTTCTCTATTGTTTAAACACATTTCTTGAAATTATGCCTCTTTTTGCAAAAATCTAAACACAAATCCATAACTTCTAACTCAATTCCCCAAACTTCCTATATTCAGGTCAAAATGAAGCTCTCCACTCAAAACATCTTGTTGAAAAACCAAACTTTGTTCTCAGACATGACACACAAACCCTCAAACACACACACACACACACTACAGCACAGTTTTAAAGACTGATGAAATAAATTCCAAGCAATACTATGAAAAGAGGTAAACTATGATCAATTCAAAACACTACGAAAATTGGTAATAAGTGTTGCTTGGGAAAAAAATAAAAAATAAATTCACATGATGAACACAACAAACGTATGCATTTGCAAGTGTTTTAATCCTTAATTTCACGAGTTCGCCTGCCCATCCAGTCCTAATGGGCAACGGTAAATAAACTTGGCTTGCTGTCCTTAATGGAGGCTCAAACCCGAGGCTCGGCTTGAGCACAGAGTTCGGCAGAGTTGGCACGCATCAACTAAAATACATGAGACTGCTTGTCGTCATCCTCCTCATCTTCCTCTTCAAACTTACACATTACTGTATGTGGGATACTGATTGGAAAAAAAAAATGGATAGGATTCACAATTACACTTTCACTAGTGGTCTGGCAAAAATAAATAAATAAATAAATAAATAAAACATTACAAAGTCATTGTCTTGTGCTCTGTCTATTTATGCTTTCCAATTGGTTAATGAGATGTACCTTTGAGCTATTTCAGATAACTGCTTTATCATTGGTTGATCTATATTCTCTTCATTAGTGAAAGTCAAGATTCACTTGAACAATTCATGGGAATTTACAAAAAGTCTAATAGAAATATGTAGAAAATATGCTTGATAGTTTATGACAACTAGCTCAAAAATGTTGCATTTACTGTAATGATTCATACAATGAGCTGATGACTTGAGGTTCCCCTTCAGGAACTCGAGCTGCGTCAAGCGACGCTTTGGGGAACGCCTTCAGCGTGAACACGCTCTGAATCACATGTGTAATCAGTCCAATAGAGAAGCGGGACGTCATAGGCGGGTGACGTCACGGACCAGGAAGTTATAAAGCACGTGCGCTGGAACCGGCATTCAGCTTCTTTCATTCAGCGAAGCACTCTGTGTGTGTGTCTGTCCTTGCATGTGACTGTTTTTTGGTACTAGTTTGTACCCCTTTATTTTGAGTCACCATGCCTAAAAAGTTAGCAAAAGAGAAGCACACTGATAAAAGCAAGCCACGTTACAAGCCGTGTGTTCCTCCCTGCTCGCGTTTTATTCCGAGCGGGGATACACACAGTTTGTGCGTGGTTTGCTTGGGAGCGGATCACGCAGAGTCGGCTCTCGAGGGGGCCGACTGCCCGCATTGCGAGCGTCTTCCCCTGCGTGCTCTCCGCTCCCGGAAGGCTCTCTTCAAGGAGGGAGCCTTCACTAGCGTTCCTCGCGGGTCTGGTCCCGCTTCTGCCGAGGCGGAGCGGCGATTACACTCGTGGGGTTCGCAAGTGGATCTACTGGAGGGAATGGAGACGGGTGAACCCCTATCTCCTTCCTCACCCGGTAGATCCGGGGCTCGTTCCCAGGGATCGGAAGCCCGCTCTGCGGCTACTTCCTCCCTGGGGACAGCCTCAACGCTTCGGATTTCTTCCTCCGAGGAGGTGGAGTCTGAATGCGTTGAGGTGGCCCCAACTTCGCCCCAGTATGAGGAGTTGTTGGAGGTTGTGACTCGTGCGGTAGCCAAGTTAAACATCGACTGGCCCGCCGAGAAACAAGCCGAACCGCAGCGAAGCAAATTAGATGAACGCTTCCTGCGTAATAGGCCGCCTCCTTCACACCGGAGCTTGCCGTTCTTCCCCGATCTCCACACTGAGGTGTCGAGATCGTGGGGGAAACCATTCTCGGCACGTCTCTTTGTCCCCGCTTCAGACTATTACGGGAATGTGGCGGGGACTACAGAAGTCGGTTATAGAGCGATCCCTCGGGTAGAACAGACGCTCGCCAGCTATCTGTCTCCCGAGGTGGCTTCGTCTCTAAAAGCTCCGGTCTTACCCTCCAAGCCGCTGCGCGCAACATCAGCGCTGGTGGGTAAGGGGTACTCGGCAGCGGGTCAGGCTGGCGCTTGTCTGCACACCATGTCGGTGCTGCAGGCATATCAGGCTGACCTGCTTAAGGAGTTAGATGAAAGCGACGAGATAAGTCGGGATGACATCTCCGAACTTAGGAGAGCCGCTGATTTGTCTCTCCGCGCCACCAAAGAGACCGCCCGCGCCATTGGCAGGTCTATGGCAGCTATGGTGGCAGCGGAGAGACATCTTTGGTTGACCCTGTCTGACATGAAAGAGAAAGACAGGGTCTTCCTTCTCGACGCCCCGCTTGCGCCTTCTGGCCTGTTCGGCGACGCCGTCAATTCCGTCGTCGACAGGTACCAGGAGGCTCGTAAACAAGCGGCGGCGTTTCAGCGGTTTCTCCCTTGTCGCGTTCTAACTCTGGGGGCTGCTGGGCGGGAGCAGCCTCAGTCGAGTACCAGCTCCTCATACAGGGCAGTTCAGAAACAGAGCGTCGCTTCTCGTGCTCCTCCGCAGTGGGACCGAGAACAGCGGCGCTCGAAGCTGGGGGCTTCTAAGTCGAGGCCTGACCTGAGGGTTGTGCTTCAGGCTAAGAAGTCCTCGGCGAAGCGGTCCTGACGGTGGTGCAGGACCGCTGAGGGCAGCCCCTGCTGGGGAAGGGCGGATTCCACCGCATTCCACGGTGCCCGCCTCTCCTCAGTGCCCTCAGGAGACCATCTCGCACACCCTGCCGGTGTTCCAGGACGCAGTGGTCTCCGGCGAGCCCATACCTCAGTCTCTTCCGCCCGGCAACGTAGCGGGGCTGGGGAGCTCGCCACCCCTGCGGGGGTCTCTAGAACAGTTAGTTCGGTTGGTTCCTGCCGGTGTCTCGTTTCAGGACACCGAGCTAGCAGTTCACACAAATCCAGAGGCTGGTCTCGAGAGACTGGTTCCCCTAGTAGATTATTTGGCAGCGTGGAAGCTACTGCCAAATGTGTCTGCATGGGTCCTGCGCACTGTAGAGCGAGGTTATCGCATCCAATTCGGCGCTCCGCCGCCACCTTTCAACGGGGTCTTTCCCACCGTGGTGAGCCCCGAGCAGGGTCTGGTAATGGAACAGGCAGTAGAAACTCTGTTGAGGAAGGAGGCCATCGAGGTGGTCCCTCCTCGCGACAGGGAGTCCGGGTTCTACAGCCGGTACTTCATTGTTCCGAAGAAGGATGGGGGTCTGCGCCCTATTTTAGATCTGAGGTTACTGAATTCAGCAGTAATGAGATTGAAGTTCAAAATGTTAACTATCAGTCAAGTAGTGTCACAGATCAGGTCCGAGGACTGGTTTGTGATGATAGATCTGAAAGACGCATACTTCCATATCTCCATCCTTCCTCAACACAGGAAGTTCCTGAGGTTTGCTTTCAGGGGCAAAGCTTACCAATATCGGGTTCTTCCGTTCGGCCTAGCACTCTCCCCCCGCACTTTTACGAAGTGTGTGGATGCTGCTCTGGCTCCGCTGCGACTCCGGGGCATCCGCATACTCAACTACATCGACGATTGGTTGATTCTAGCTCAGTCGGAGCTCATGGCGGTTCAACATCGAGATGTTGTTCTCGCTCACATGAAAGAGCTGGGGTTGAGACTGAATGCCAAGAAAAGTGTGCTGTCTCCATTACAGAGAACCACTTATCTAGGCGTGGTGTGGGATTCGACCACGATGCAGGCACGTTTGTCACCTGCTCGGATCGAGTCGATCCTCACTGCAGTCGAGAGAGTAAAAGAAGGCCGGTCACTCACTGTCAAGCAGTTCCAACGACTGCTGGGTCTGATGGCAGCTGCGTCCAACGTGATACCTTTTGGCCTGCTGTACATGAGACCCCTTCAGTGGTGGCTCAGGACGAAGGGGTTCTCCCTGAGGGGAAACCCGTTCCGCATGATCAAGGTCACGCGGCGATGCCTACGTGCCTTAGACATGTGGAAGAAGCCTTCGTTCCTGTCTCAGGGCCCGGTGTTAGGAGCTCCTTGTCGCCGTGTGACGCTAGCGACGGATGCATCTCTCACCGGTTGGGGTGCGGTCATGAGTGGCCACCCCGCCCGTCGTCTGTGGAGTGGTCGCCATCTCTCGTGGCACATCAACTGCCTGTAGATGCTGGCCGTGTTTCGAGCGTTGAAACACTTTCTCCCAGACCTAATAGGCCGCCATGTGTTGGTGCGCACCGACAACACAGCGGTGGTCTATTACATCAACCACCAGGGAGGTCTGCGTTCGCGCCCCTTGTACAAGCTGGCGCACCAGATCCTTGTGTGGTCCCAGGACAAACTCCTTTCGCTGAAAGCAGTGCATGTGCCTGGGCGTCTCAATATGGGAGCAGACATCCTGTCGAGGCAGGGGCTGAGGCCCGGGGAATGGATGCTTCACCCCGAGGTGGTGAAGCAGATTTGGAGGATTTTTGGCCAGGCTCAGGTGGACCTCTTCGCGACTCAAGAGAATGCGCAATGTCCCCACTGGTTCTCTCTGACTCATCCAGCTCCACTGGGGCTGGATGCCATGGTACAGACGTGGCCGAGGCTTCGTCTGTACGCCTTTCCCCCGATCGCTCTGCTCCCAGGAGTTCTGGAGAGGGTGCGCCGGGACGGGGTCCGTCTTCTATTAGTAGCCCCGTACTGGCCGACCCGAGCATGGTTCTCGGACCTGGTCTCCCTCCTCGACGGCTCTCCTTGGGAGATTCCCGTCAGGAGGGATCTCCTCTCGCAAGAGCGAGGCACCATCCTTCACCCTCGCCCGGAGTTGTGGAAGTTGTGGGTGTGGCCTCTGAGGGGGCACACCTCATAGCTTCCGGTCTTTCAACCGAGGTTGTTGAGACCATTCTCCATTCCAGAGGAAACTGTACGCCCTGAAGTGGAAACTTTTCACTTCATGGTGCGGACACCACCAGCAGGACCCAGTTAACTGCCCAGTTGGTACAGTGCTGGAGTTCCTGCAGGATCGGCTCTCCGCAGGGCTAGCCCACTCCACTTTGAAGGTTTACGTGGCGGCTATAGCGGCCTACCACGCCCCGATTGGTGGCCTTTCTGTGGGCAAAGCCCCCCTTATAGTACGTTTCCTCCGCGGTGCGCTGAGGCTGAGGCCTCCAGTACGACCTCGAGTCCCTACCTGGGACCTCGCCGTGGTGCTTGAGGCTCTTTCTAGGCCTCCTTTTGAGCCTATTGAAGAGTCCTCGGATCATCATCTGTCGGTTAAGACTGTTCTTCTCTTGGCTTTAACGTCCTTAAAGAGAGTAGGAGATCTTCAGGCCCTCTCTGTGGCCCCTTCCCACCTGGAGTTTGCTCCTGGCATGGCTAAAGCTTTCCTTTATCCCAGACCAGGGTATATCCCGAAGGTCCCTTCTTCAGCACCACGGCCTGTTGTACTTCAGGCCTTTTGTCCTCCTCCCTTCCGGGAGCCGGACCAGCAGAAGCTTAATTGTATGTGTCCAGTTCGAGCGCTGGACACATACGTCCACAGAGCTGCCCTGTGGAGGAAGTCTGATCAGCTTTTTGTCTGTTATGGTCCCCCAAAAAGGGGTCTTCCCGCTTCCAAACAATCACTTAGTCGCTGGATAGTGGATGCTATAACTATAGCTTATGAGTCCTCGGGCCTTCCCTCTCCTTTGGGGGTTAAGGCCCATTCCACCAGAAGTATTTCTGCCTCAAAAGCTTTTGTTTCGGGTGCTCCTATTCAGGACATCTGTGATGCTGCGGGGTGGTCCACGCCCCTGACCTTTGTCAGGTTCTATAACCTAGACCTGCGAGTTCCTCCTGGCTCTTTGGTCCTTCGTCCTAGCACACACTAGGCAGGGACTTGGAATTATGGGGGCGTGGGCATATCGTTCCCCAAAGCGTCGCTTGACGCAGCTCGAGTTCCTGAAGGGGAACGTCTCAGGTTACATCTGTAACCCCGGTTCCCCGAAGGGAACGAGACGCTGCGTCTCGTGCCATACTTCCTGCATCCCTGCGAGCGTTCGCTTCTTCCTTAAGCTGAATGCCGGTTCCAGCGCACGTGCTTTATAACTTCCTGGTCCGTGACGTCACCCGCCTATGACGTCCCGCTTCTCTATTGGACTGATTACACATGTGATTCAGAGCGTGTTCACGCTGAAGGCGTTCCCCAAAGCGTCGCTTGACGCAGCGTCTCGTTCCCTTCAGGGAACCGGGGTTACAGACGTAACCTGAGACGTTTTTAGGGGTAAGACTATAGCACAGATAACTATATAATACATTTTGAGCAACATGACAATAGCAACTGATAATGTAGGAAACCGCAGACAAATCATATCAGTTGCATGAATGTACCAAAGCAAACGCAACTTCTTCAAAAGAATGAGAAACATTTTATGATGTGCACAAGTGACTTGATGATGGTTTAAGCATTGAGAAATGAAGGGATTTGTGTGTAGAGTTTTGTAACAGTTTACCAAATCTGACTCATGTGTTAAAGCAGGTGAATAGTGTTTATAGTGTAGGGAAATTGGTGTGCTTTTTGAAAAATGGCATTATGGTTTTGAAACTTTAGTTCAAAAGCCTGGTTATAGTGTTTTAGCAATCGAGAAAAACTGTAATGTACTGTTGAGTACAGTACAAAACAATAAACAACAACAAAAATAACAATTATTCTGCCCCAGGATCTGATCTTTGGTCTGGGACAGGCCAAAGAACCTCTTCAACATCACAGGCTAAATTGGCCCTGGCCAGGCAGTGGGGGTCTTCCGTGTCTGATCCAACCCTAGCAGGCATCAACTAAAATATATGAGACTGCTTGTCTTCTTGCTCTTGCTTCTTCTTCTCCTTCTCCTCCCCCTCTTCCCTGAAACTGTAAGCTGACTTTGGCCCTTTTATCTCTGTCGAAGGTTCTGATTGGTGTGTGATAAATTTTGACTCCTAGTGTTTCCACTTGGGTAACTGTGTGCTAACTGAACTCAAACTTTGCAGACTTGAGTGAACAATATTGCATACTAGTGCTTTCTAAATGGCCACGTGGTGTAAGCATTGAGAAATGTAGGGATTTGTGTGTAGAGTTTTGCAGTAACAGTTTACCAAATCTGACTCATGTGTTAAAGCAGGGGAATAGTGTTTATAGTTTAGGGAAATGGGTGTGCTTTTTGAAAAATGGCGTTATGGTTTTGAAATTTTATTTCAAAAGCCTGGTTATAGTGTTTAAGCAATTGAGAAAAAACTGTATGTTGCATGTTTTAATGTTTTGTGAGTGTTGGAGCATTTTGCAAACAAAATGAGTAATTTTGGCCAGTGATCTTCAGTTTTAGCCTGTGTGTTAACATTTTTTGAAAAGGTGGTGTTAAAGTGGACAAATGTGTTTAAGAAATCGAGAAAAAACTGTAAGCACAACGGCGAAAATGTTGTCATCAATTACACACAATAATTAAAAAAATTTCAGCCATCCTACTTCAGCCATCTTACTTGCACAATGACTGCCTACAACAATGAAGAAGTAAATATTACTGGTTACTGATTTTTTTATATGAAGTAAAATTCTTTAAAATGAGATACTAGTAATATATTGCCACCGTGGATAGCCTATTGCAAATCATAGCAACTAATGTGTCTTAGCTGGAAAAACGCTGTGTCACCAAAGCGTTTTCAAGCACCACAAGCTTCAACTGGCTAAAAACTTTGTGGACACAAGTTATTGAAAATGTATTTTTAGGCATATGGCCTATTAGTCTTTTCTGCATTTATGCAATATACTGGAGCCATTTACGAATTATTGGAATTCATTAACATACACGTTTAACTTTCAAATTGGATGTTTACAAAGCCTTTGTGAATCCAGAGGAGAGTTTTCAGGAAGGTCTGTTTTACGCGTAAATTACTCAGAATTTACTCATATATTTACGCAAGTTTCATGAATGAGGCCCATTGTTTTGCAAGACACTAAACACACTTCTCTATATTAGACACAGATATCTAACACTATGTCACTTCTTTGCCATTTTCAGGCACTGATTTCCCAAATACTACACATATAAAACAACTGATCAAACATGGCCATCAGGTGTGAAGACAATTACATGCTTGACTGTAAACTCAACAATCAAGATGTAAGCACTATAAAAAGGCAACAGGTGAATTTTTGTCTTCAAGAAAAAAAAGAAAGGCAGTGTTGCAGTAAGAGGAAAAGGAATAGGGAGAAACACTTTTGGCCACAGAGCTATTTTGAATGCCCTGGGCCAACGCTGTGGGAACATATATGCTGCAATCATGCAGAATGATTGTATATATGTGTATATATATATATATATATATATATATATATATATATATATATATACACGTTTGTCTGAGTGTTTGTCAGATTTTGCACACCAGTTTAACCTAGTAATATTTACCCGTCAACATGGCCGTTACAAACTTTACTATAGTAAACTGCGCTGTCGTTTCAAACGGCGTATGTCAGTTTATTAAATTAAGTTACTGAATTAAAATATTTTTCCACGAGCAACGCTTATCTTATATTAACATTAGGTTAACTAATGTGAAATTTTGTTCAGGTGTTAGTATAATGTTGGTCAGTAGCCTATTGAGAAAAAAAAAAATCGTATGTTAGCTAGGTTAGACAAGTTATATGGCTAACTGTTAGCTACCTTTCTAGTTTTAGAATTAGTTTGTTATAATTATTAATGGAATTTAAGATTTACTGCATTTTTTGTGTTTTAAAGGCAACTGCAATGAAGCATCAAGAAAGACATGAGCATGCCAACCACACTGAGACTGATAGTTCATGGTAAGAGAACAACTATGGTTTTGAGATGTTTGTGTATTCTATGTGGGGTTTGCCTTTTAAAAGTGTGCCACTTCTACTTGTTTTTCAGAGAAGACATTTCTTTCACTAACAAAGTGGATGGTGAGCAAAGGTGGTGGCCACGTTTTGGAGCAGAACCTGGGTTTTGCAGATGGCTGTGTATTCTTTGGCTGCATGTCTTTTTCTCCATTATGTTTCTGTTGCCTATAGATTATTTGTGAGGATACAACATAATGCACTGCAAAACATCCTGACAAGGGAAATGGTGAAGATGCACTGTTCTAACAGTTTAAGACTGTATTTTTAAGTGTTATACATGCATCGTTTTAAATAAAGTATTTGATATTTTGTGATTATTGTGTCTGTTTTAATTGAATGTCAGTAATACCTATGTAGAGTAAAAATAAAATAAGTTTAAATGAATTCAATATAAAATTATAAAATCTACTGAAATCTATATTAAGATGAATGAATTATAGTAGTATACTGATGAATTTGACTTTTTTTTAATAGTATTTGGATGTAAAACAACTACAGTTTGCAACTGTAAATTAAATACATTTTGCTACTGTAAATTCTAATTACAGTAACTTATTGTAAAAACCCTTTGAAATGTCTAACAGTGCATGAACCACATGTGTGACCTACAGTACCGAAACTAAAACTTGTTAAATTATTGAAAAGTTTTGAATGAAGTGTTTCTTTTGCAAAAGATCTAAGATGCTCTGCTACTTGTGTGTGTAGATCAGTGGTTTTCAATCCTGGTCCTGGGGACCCGCTGCTCCTCACTTTTTCGGTGTCTCCCTTATTTAACACACCTGATTCAGATTATCAGCTTGTTAGGAGAGAGATCCATGTACTGAACTGACCCTTATCTGACATACAAAATTAGCAGGTCCCTGGAACAGGATTGAAAACCACTGTGTAGATGTGTGAATTGTGTGTAGTGTTTTGACAAAACAAGCCTTGTTTTTAAAATTGTGCCTAAAAAATTGTAAAAAACAGTTCAAAGTGCACAGATGGCACAGGTGCATCCATCAGTCTGAGAGGTGCAAGGGAGTGTGAATATGAGGTGGTGGAAGAGCAAAACCAAGAACAGTCTTTTCAGATGAAATTAGAGCTACGGTGATCAGTTCAAAGACCATGTTTTTGTGAACTGAATGACAGAGGTGGAACTCTGGATTCTCTGTGGCCACCATAATCAGTTGGAAGGTTCACAAGAAGAATTGAAGACAACTTTTTTTTATATTTAGGGCCCGAGCACCGGTGGTGCAAGGACCCTATTGGAATTGCTTCGTTTATTATTAGGGCCCGAGCCCTTAGGGCGAAGGATTATTATTATTATTAGGGCCCGAGCACCGATGGTGTGAGGACCCTATTGGAATTGCTCCGTTTATTATTATTATTATTAGGGCCCGAGCACCGGTGGTGCGAGGACCCTATTGGAATTATTAGGGCCCGAGCCCTAAAAGGGCGAAGGCCCTATTGTTCTTCTAAGGATTATTATTATTATTATAAGGGCCCGAGCCCTAAAAGGGCGAAGGCCCTATTGTTTTTCTAAGGATTATTATTAGGGCCCGAGCCCTAAAAGGGCGAAGGCCCTATTGTTTTTCTAAGGATTATTATTAGGGCCCGAGCCCTAAAAGGGCGAAGGCCCTATTGATCCCCTGAGGATTATTATTAGGGCCCGAGCCCTGAAAGGGCGAGAGCCCTATTGTTTTTCGAAGGATTCTTCTTCTTTATTAGGGTCCGAGCCCTAAAAGGGCAAAGGCCCTATTGTTAGGGCCCGAGCCCTAAAAGGGCGAAGGCCCTATTGTTTTTCTAAGGATTATTATTATTATTATTATTATTTATTTATTTTTTTTCAAGGTTTTGGGGGGTTTTGAGGCCCTTAACATACACAAAAACTCTTGAAACTTTGCACACATGTTGGAATCTGCGGCCATCAGGGCTGGACAGAGTTTGATATGGGGGGGTCACCTGGGGGGGGGCGTGGCTTAATGTTAAAAAACGTGACTTTTGAGGGGCTCTGTAGCGCACACCGTTTGACCTACAGTTACCAAAATTCATACGCATATAGACCTCATCCGGCCAAACAATTTTCGTGCTCACAGTCCCTGCTTCGCCTAACAGGAAGTCAGCTATTCAAGGTTTTGTGAAAAACGCATGCTCTGGAATTTGCAATACTCCTACTAGGGTTTTTTTCAGATTGCCACCAAACTCAGTCAATATCATCTCAAGACATTAGGGATGCAAAATTGCCAGGGGATTTTTGATATCTCGAACAGTTTGGCTGTTGCGAGGCAACGAAATTATGGCAAGAAATGAGAAACAGGAAATGGCTAATAACTATTGCACACATTGTCTGATTCTAATGAAACTTCAGGAGTTTGTTCGTTGTATGATGCCGATCACATAGATGTGACTATTGAGAGTCAAAGTTACAGCGCCACCAACTGGCAGCAGGAAGTGTGTTGTTTTCAAAATGCTTTTAAATCAGACTCTTAGTTTTACCCGATTTGCTTCAAACTTCATCAGAATAATGACAAAACACGGCCGATGAGAATCTGTAAAGGGGTCGTTGATACATTAAATGCTGTTGCCATGGCAACTTGTCAAACTTTAACATTTGTTTCCTGTGCTTTTGGGGCACTTAATAAGCTTAGATTTTCATGAAACTCAACACACACATCAGTATTAATGATAGTTAGACACTGGCAAAGGCTCATAAATGGGCGTGGAGGAGGCACTCTATCGCGCCACCTTTTGTCAAAAGTTGGGGGGTTAGTTTTAGCTACAGACACCAAACTTGATATGTATATTGGTCTCATCAAGCCGGACAACTTTCTAATTTACACCCATTAGCTGCGACCAACAGGAAGTCTGCTATTTTAATTTGAATGTGGATTTTTGGAAAAATCAGGCTATAAACAAATTCATACTCCTCCAAGCAGGAATAAGTAGTTCACACCAAACTTTGTCAACATGATGCCAACATACTGAAGATGTTAAATTGCAAGCGGATTTGGGATATATTGAACGGTTGATTTATGGTGATTTATTAAACTAGCAGTAAAAAACATAACCGTAATTTTAAAATGCAGCATCCAAACACTTTAAAACTTTTTACATACACAGAACTAGTCATTCTGAGAAATAAATGCTTACTTCCATCGATATAAAATAGTCTACCAAAATTAGAAAAATAAAAAACTATTAAACATCTGATCTCACTCTAACTCTCTCACTCTAACTCTGTGTGTGTGTGTGTGTGTGTGAGTGTGTGTGTGTAAGTGTGAGTGTTAAGAGTGGGGGAGGGTGGCTTTGAGAGAGAGAGAGAGAGACAGAGTGCATTTAAAGTGCATTATCTTAACTCTTCACAACTTTTTACATATGAAAAACAAGTCATTCTTAGCAAACATGTTTATCATGCTTTCAGAGACCGCAAAAACATTTAAAATATCACACATGTAAACTATCAGATGAACACTCTAATACCAAGGATGAACACTAGATGACCTCATAGGATAAGGAATCTTTTTCAGCTCATTCTCAGTCTATCAGAATGATTTAAAAGCATTTTGCTTTTAACCCCTTCATTGCTGTAACCCTTCAATCCAAACTGCCACAGGGTTACTGTCAACTAATGTGCCTGCTGGGCACCGTTTTTCTGATGGCACCGGGGTTGCGGATGCACTGGCGGCGAGGGCCCGTCATCGCTGCTCGCAGCTATATTTTTTATTATTTTTTTTTATTTTTATTTTTTTTCTTTCAACCTTCCGGGGTGTTTTGGGGGCCTTAACATGCTCAAAAACTCTTGAAAATCGGCACACACATTGGAGTCTGCGGCCATTAGGACGCCACAGAGGCTGGGACCCGGGCGTGGCACAGGGGCTCTACAGCGCCCCCTGGAACACTTTTTAAATCTTAATGTATATCCCGCACATACTCGCACATATACATATGAAACTCGGTACACATATAGATCTCACTGAGCCGAACAACTCACGCACTCTGTGTCATGAGCTAATCCCAACAGGAAGTGAGCTATTCAAGGCTGTTTAAAAAGCGCATGTTCTGGAATTTGATATACTCCTCGGACGCCTTTATTCCGACGGACACCAAACTCAGTCAGCATGATCTCAAGACATTGGGGATGAAAAATTGCCAGGGGATTTTTGATATCTCGAACGGTTTGGCGGTGGCGAGGCGACGAATTTATGGCGAGAAATGAGAAACAGGAAATGGCTAATAACTATTGCACACATTGTCTGATTCTGATGAAACTTCAGGAGTTTGTTCATTGTATGATGTCGATCACATAGATGTGGCTATTAAGAGTCAAAGTTATAGCGCCACCAACTGGCAGCAGGAAGTGTGTCGTTTTCAAAATGCTTTTAAATCAACCTCTTAATTTTACTCGATTTGCATCAAGCTTCATCAGAATAATGTCAAAACACAGCCAATGACAATCTGTAAAGGGATTGATGATACATTAAATGCTGTTGCCATGACAACGTGTAAAACTTTAACATTTGTTTCCCGTGTTTTTGGGGCACTTAATAAGCTTAGATTTTCATGAAACTCAAGACACACATCAGTATTAATGATAGACACTGGCAAAGGCTCATAAATGGGCGTGGAGGCGGTGCTCTATAGCGCCACCTTTTGTCAAAAGTTGGGGGGTTAGTTTTAGCTAAAGACACCAAACTCGGTATGTATATTGGTCTCATCAAGCCGGACAACTTTCTAATTTACACCCACTAGCTGCGACCAACGGGAAGTCTGCTATTTTGATTTGAATGTGGATTTTTGGAAAAATCAGGCTATAAACAAATTCATACTCCTCCAAGCAGGAATAAGTAGTTCACACCAAACTTTGTCAACATGATGCCAACATACTGAAGATGTTAAATTGCGAGCGGATCAGTAAAAAAACATAACCGTAATTTTAAAACGCAGCATCCAAACACTTCAAAACTTTTTACATACATAGAACTAGTCATTCTGAGAAATAAATGCTTACTTCCATTGATATAAAATAGTCTACTTAAAATAGAAAATTAAAAAACTATTAAACATCTGAGCTCTCTCTAACTCTCTCACTCTAACTCTGTGTGTGTGCGTTAAGTGTGTGTGTAAGTGTGAGTGTTGACAGTGGGGGAGGGTGGTTGTCAGAGACAGAGAGACAGAGAGAGACAGAGTGTATTTAAAGTGTATTATCCTAACTCTTCACAACTTTTTACATATGAAAAACAAGTCATTCTTAGGAAATATGTTTATCATATTTTCAGAGACTGCAAAACCTTTCAAATATCACACATGTAAACTAGCAGATGAAGACCATAATACCAAGGATGAACACAAGATGACCTCATAGGATAAGGAATCTTTTTCAGCTTATTCTCAGTCTATCAGAATGATGTAAAAGCATTTTGGGTAACACTTTCTATGAAGCCCTATACATTATAATGGTATTTATAAGGGATTATAATGAATGCATAATGCATTATAAAAACCTTATAATATGTTATATCATCTCATGAATAATCATAACAACAATTATAATACATTAAAATACTTGAGTATTTGAGGTTATAACTTTTAAGATTATGATATTTTATAACACAATGGACAACATATCAAATCTACTTAATTTATAATGGACTATATCATATTACATTTATTTTTTACATTATATATTATTTTTATTTTGATGGTCCCCCTAGTCTATTGACAATAAGCAATTGTCCAAATACATCTGAACTAACACTCCTTAGAGTATTATAAATACGGGCTTCATAGAAAGTGTTGCCGCAGTTTGCTTTTAACCCTTTCATTGCTGTAACCCTTCAATCCAAACTGCCACAGGGTTACTGTCTATGCATGTGCCCGCTGGGCACCATTTTCCTGATGCTACCGGCATGGCGATTGCGCTGGGGGCGAGGGCCCGTCATCGCTGCTTGCAGCTATATTTATTATTATTACGACTTTTTTTTGTTCAAGGTTTTGGGGGGTTTTGGGGCCCTTAACATGCTCAAAAACTCTTGAAAATTGGCACACACCTTGGAATCTGCGGCCATTAGGACCACGCAGAGACTGGTACATGGGCGTGGCAAGGGGACTGTACAGCGCCCCCTGGAATTTGGAGGGTCATATAGCACACATACTTGCACGTACACATATGAAACTCGGTACACATATAGAACTCATCAAGTTGAACAACTTTTGCACTCTATGTCATTAGCTAATCCCAACAGGAAGTTGGTTATTCTGGGTTTTGTCAAAAACGCATGCTCTGGAATTTGATATACTAGTCCTAGGTTTTTTACCCAATTGCCACCAAACTCGGTCAACCTGATCTCAAGACATTGGGGATGAAAAATTGTGAGGGGATTTTTGATATCTCGAACGGTTTGGCCGTGGCTAGGCGTTGAAATTATGGCAAGAAATGAGAAACAGGAAATGGCTAATAACTACTGCACACATTGTCTGATTTGGATGAAACTTCAGCGGTTTGTTCGTTGTATGATGCCGATCACATAGATGTGACTATTAGGAGTCAAAGTTATAGCGCCACCAACTGGCAACAGGAAGTGTGTCTCTTTTAAAAGTGCTTTGATATCACATGGTTATTTTTACCCGATTTGCTTCAAACTTCATCAGAATAATGTTAAAACACGGCCGATGAGAATCTGTGAAGGGGTCGTTCATACATTAAATGCTGTTGTCATGGCAACATGTCAAACTTTAACATTTGTTTCCTGTGTTTTTGGGCCACTTAATAAGCTTAGATTTTCATGAAACTCAACACACACATCAGTGTTAATGATAGTTAGACACTGGCAAAGGCTCATAAATGGGCGTGGAGGAGGCGCTCTATAGCGCCACCTTTTGTCAAAAGTTGGGGGGTTAGTTTGAGCTACAGACACCAAACTCGGTATGTATATTGTTCTCATCAAGCTGCACAACTTTCTAATTTACATCCATTAGCTGCGACCAACAGGAAGTCTGCTATTTTGATTTTTGGAAAAATATAGCTGTGAATGAATGAATACTACTCCTACAAAAAACAATGAATTTACACCAAACTTTGTCAACATGATTCCAACATACTGAAGATGTTAAATTGTGAGCGGATTTGGGATATCTTCAATGGTTGATTTATGGTGATTTATTAAAGTAGCAGTAAAAAGTCTGCTCTCACTCTAACTCTCTCACTCTAACTCTGTGTGTGGGGGAGGGGTGGATTGTGCCTGAGAGCTTGTGTGCATGTGTGTGCGTGAGACAGAGAGAGAGAGAGAGAGAGAGAGAGAGAGAGAGAGAGAGAGAGTGCATTTACAGTGCATTATGCTAAATCTTCACAACTTTTTACATATGCAAAACAAGTCATTGTTAGGAAATGTTTATCATGTTTTCAGAGACTGCAAAAAGATTTAAAATATCACAGATGTAAACTGGAAGATGAACACTGTAATACCGAGTACGAACACAAGATGACCTCATAGGATAAGGACTCTTTTTCAGCTCATTCTCAGTCTATCAGAATGATTTAAAAGCGTTTTGCTTTTAACCCTTTCATTGCTGTAACCCTTCAATCCAAACTGCCACTGGGTCACTGTCAATGCATGTGCCCACCGGGCACCATTTTTCTGATGGCACCAGGGTTGCGGATGCGCTGGCTGCGAGGGCCCGCTCATCGCTGCTTGCAGCTATATTTTTCCTTAGGATTATTCTTATTATTTTTTGTCAAGGTTTTTGGGGGTTTTGGGGCCCTTAACATGCTGAAAAACTCTTGAAAATTGGCACACACATTGGAATCTGCGGCCATTAGGGCCGGGCAGAGACTGGTACACGGGCGTGGCAAAGTGACTCTACAGCGCCCCCTGGAAATTGGAGGGCTATGTATCACACATAGTTGCACTTACACATATGAAACTTGGTACACAAATAGAGTTCATCGAGCCAAACAACTTTCACATTCCATGTCATTAGCTCATCCCAACAGGAAGTTGGTTATTCTGTGTTTTGTGAAAAACACATGCTCTAGAATTTGATATACTAGTCCTAGGCTTTTTACCCAACTGCAACCAAACTCGGACAACATGATCTCAAGACATTGGGGATGGAAAATTGCGAGGGGATTTTTGATATCTCGAATGGTTTGGCCGTGGCGAGGCGACAAAATTATGGCGAGAAATGAGAAACAGGAAATGGCTAATAACTATTGCACACATAGTCTGATTCTGATGAAACTTCAGGAGTTTGTTCATTGTATGATGCCGATCACATAGATGTGACTATTAGGAGTCAAAGTTATAGCGCCACCAACTGGCAGCAGGAAGTGTACCTCTTTTAAAAATGCTTTGATATCACATGGTTATTTTTACCCGATTTGTTTCAAACTTCATCAGAATAATGTCAAAACACGGCCAATAAGAATCTGTAAAGGGGACGTTGATACATTAAATGCTGTTGCCATGGCAACGTGTCAAACTTTAACATTTGTTTCCTGTGTTTTTGGGGTACTTAATAAGCTTAGATTTTCATGAAACTCAACACACACATCAGTATTAATGATAGTTAGACACTGGCAAAGGCTCATAAATGGGCGTGAAGGAGGCGCTCTATAGCGCCACCTTTTGTCAAAAGTTGGGGGGTTAGTTTTAGCTACAGACACCAAACTCGGTATGTATATTGGACTCATCAAGCTGGACAACTTTCTAATTTACACCCATTAGCTGCGACCAACAGGAAGTCTGCTATTTTGATTTGAATGTGGATTTTTGGAAAAATCAGGCTATAAATAAATTCATACTCCTCCAAGCAGGAATAAGTAGTTCACACCAAACTTTGTCAACATGATGCCAACATACTGAAGATGTTAAATTGCGAGCGGATTTGGGATATCTTGAACGGTTGATTTATGGTGATTTATTAAAGTAGCAGTAAAAATTATAACCGTAATTTTAAAATGCAGCATCCAAACACTTCAAAACTTTTTACATACACAGAACTAGTCATTCTGAAAAATAAATGCTTAATTCCATCGATATAAAATAGTCTACAAAAAATAGAAAATTAAAAAACTATTAAACATCTGATCTCACTCTAACTCTCTCACTCTAACTCTGTGTCAGGGGATGGGCTTTTGCTGCTAAGTGTATGTGTTGAGCTTGTGCCTGGGTGGCTGTGTGTGTGTGTGTGAGAGAGAGAGAGAGACAGAGTGCATTTAAAGTGCATTATCCTAACTCTTCACAACTTTTTACATATGAAAAACAAGTCATTCTTAGGAAATATGTTTATCATGTTTTCAGAGACCGCAAAAACATTTGAAATATCACACTTCTAAACTGGCAGATAAAGAGTGTAATACCAAGGATGAACACAAGATGACCTCATAGGATAAGAAATCGTTTTAACTCTAATCCCATCTCAGTCTCATTATTTCAGAATGACTTAAAAGCATTTTGATTTTAACCCTTTCATTGCTGTAACCCTTCAATCCAAACTGGTACAGGGATACTGTTAATGCATGTGCCCACTGGGCACTGTTCTTCTGATGGCACCAGGGTTGCGGATGTGCTGGCGGTGAGGGCCCGTCATCGCTGCTTGCAGCTATATTTATTATTATTATTATTATTATTATTATTATTATTTTCAAGGTTTTGGGGGGTTTTGAAGCCCTTAACGTGCTCAAAAACTCTTGAAAATCGGCACACACATTGGAATCTGCGGCCATTAGGACGCCCCAGAGGCTGGGACCCGGGCGTGGCACAGGGGCTCTACAGCGCCCCCTGGAACACTTTTTAAATCTTGATGTATATCCCGCACATACTTGCACATATACATATGAAACTCGGTACACATATAGATCTCACTGAGTCGAACAACTCACGCACTCTGTGTCATGAGCTAATCCCAACAGGAAGTGAGCTATTCAGGGCTGTTTAAAAAGCGTATGCTCTGGAATTTGATATACTAGTCCTAGGTTTTTTACCCAACTGCCACCAAACTCAGTCAACCTGATCTCAAGACATTGGGGATAAAAAATTGTGAGGGGATTTTTGATATCTCGAACGGTTTGGCCATGGCGGGGCGTTGAAATTATGGTGAGAAATGAGAAACAGGAAATGGCTAATAACTACTGCACACATTGTCTGATTCGGATGAAACTTGAGAGGTTTGTTCGTTGTATGATGCCGATCACATAGATGTGACTATTAGGAGTCAAAGTTATAACGCCACCAACTGGCAACAGGAAGTGTGTCTCTTTTAAAAGTGCTTTGATATCACATGGTTATTTTTACCCGATTTGCTTCAAACTTCATCAGAATAATGTCAAAACACGGCCGATGACAATCTGTAAAGGGGTCGTTGATACATTAAATGCTGTTACCATGGCAACATGTCAAACTTTAACAGTTGTTCCCTGTGCTTTTGGGGCACTTAATAAGCTTAGATTTTCATAAAACTCAACACACACATCAGTATTAATGATAGTTAGATACTGGCAAAGGCTCATAAATGGGCGTGGAGGAGGTGCTCTATAGCACCACCTTTTGTCAAAAGTGGGGGGGTTAGTTTAAGCTACAGACGCCAAACTCGGTATGTATATTGTTCTCATCAAGCCGGGCAGCTTTCTAATTTGCATCCATTAGCTGCAACCAACAGGAAGTCTGCTATTTTGATTCGAATGTGGATTTTTGGAAAAATATAGCTGTGAATGAATGAATACTACTCCTACAAAAAACAATGAATTTACACCAAACTTTGTCAACATGATGCCAACATACTGAAGATGTTAAATTGTGATTGGATTTGGGATATCTTGAACGGTTGATTTATGGTGATTTATTAAAGTAGCAGTAAAAAAACATGACCGTAATTTTAAAATGCAGCATCCAAACACTTCAAAACTTTTTACATACATAGAACTAGTCATACTGAGAAATAAATGCTTACTTCCATCGATATAAAATAGTATACAAAAAATAGAAAATTAAAAAACTATTCAACATCTGATCTCACTCTAACTCTCTCACTCTAACTCTGAGTCGGGGGATGGGATTAAGTGTGTCTATGTGTGTGTGTTGTAAGTGTGACTGGAGGTAGTTGAATGGCTGTGTCATGGCAACGTGTCAAACTTTAACATTTGTTTCCTGTGTTTTTGGGGCACTTAATAAGCTTAGATTTTCATGAAACTCAACACACACATCAGTATTAATGACAGTTAGACACTGGCAAAGGCTCATAAATGGGCGTGGAGGAGGCGCTCTATAGCGCCACCTTTTGTCAAAAGTTGGGGGGTTAGTTTTAGCTACAGACACCAAACTTGGTATGTATATTGGTCTCATCAAGCCGGACAACTTTCTAAATTACACCCATTAGCTGCGACCAACAGGAAATCTGCTATTTTGATTTGAATGTGGATTTTTGGAAAAATCAGGCTATAAACAAATTCATACTCCTCCAAGCAGGAATAAGTAGTTCACACCAAACTTTGTGAACATGATGCCAACATACTGAAGATGTTAAATTGCGAGCGGATTTGGGATATCTTGAACGGTTGATTTATAGTGATTTTTTGAAATTAGCAGAAAAAACATAACCGTAATATTAAAATGCAGCATCCAAACACTTTAAAAAAAAATTTTCATACATAGAACTAGTCATTCTGAGAAATAAATGCCTTGTTCCATCTATATAAAATAATCAACAAAAAACAGAAAATTAAAAAAACTATTAAACATCTGCTCTCACTCTAACTCTCTCACTCTAACTCTGTGTCGGGGGATGGGCTTAAGTCTGTGTATGTGTGTGTGTAAGTCTGACTGAGGTAGTTGAGTGGCTGTGTGTGTGTGACAGAGAGAGAGAGAGAGCATTTAAAACGCATTATCCTAACTCTTCACAACTTTTTACATATGAAAAACAAGTCATTCTAAGGAAATGTGTTTATCATGTTTTCAGAGGCTGCAAAAACATTTGAAATATCACACTTGTAAACTAGCTGATGAAGACTGTAATACCAAGAATGAACACAAGATGACCTCATAGGATAAAGAATCTTTTCAACTCTAATCCTATCTCATTCTCATTGTGTCAGAATGACTTAAAAGCATTTTGATTTTAACCCTTTCATTGCTGTGACACTTCAATCCAAACTGGTACAGGGATACTGTTAATGCATGTGCCCGCTGGGCACTGTTTTTCTGATGGCACCAGGGTTGCGGATACACTGGTGGTGAGGGCCCATCATCGCTGCTTGCAGCTATATTTATTATTATTATTTTATTTTATTTTATTTTTTTTTTCGACTAAACGGGTATTTTGGGGGCCTTAACATGCTCAAAAACTCTTGAAAATCGGCACACACATTGGAATCTGCGGTCAATAGGACGCCGCAGAGACTGGGACCCGGGCGTGGCACAGGGGCTCTACAGCGCCCCCTGGAACACCTTCCAAAAACTTGATGTATATCCCGCACATACTTGCACGTATACATATGAAACTCGGTACACATGTAGATCTCACTGAGTCGAACAACTCACGCACTCTATGTGATGAGCCAATCCCAACAGGAAGTGAGCTATTCAGGGCTGTTTAAAAAGCGCATGCTCTGGAATTTGATATACTCCTCTGAGGCCTTTATTCCGATGGCCACCAAACTCGGTCAGCATGACCTCAAGACATTGGGGATGCTAAATTGCAGAGGGATTTTTGATATCTCGAACGGTTCGGCCGTGGCGAGGCGACGAATTTATGGCGAGAAATGAGAAACAGGAAATGGCGCCACCTTTTGTCAAAAGTGGGGGGGTTAGTTTTAGCTACAGACACCAAACTTGGTATGTACATCGGTCTCATCAAGCCGGACAACTTTCTAATTTACACCTATTAGCTGCGACCAACAGGAAGTCTGCTATTTTGATTTGAATGTGGATTTTTGGAAAAATCAGGCTATAAACAAATTCATACTCCTCCAAGCATTCCTCCAGGAATAAGTAGTTCACACCAAACTTTGTAAACATGATGCCAACATACTGAAGATGTTAAATTGCGAGCGGATTTGGGATATCTTGAACGGTTGATTTATAGTGATTTTTTGAAATTAGCAGAAAAAACATAACCGTAATATTAAAATGCAGCATCCAAACACTTTAAAACAATTTTCATACATAGAACTAGTCATTCTGATAAATAAATGCTTAGTTCCATCGATATAAAATAATCAACAAAAAATAGAAAATTAAAAAACTATTAAACATCTGCTCTCACTCTAACTCTCTCACTCTAACTCTGAGTGTGGGGGGAGGGGTGGTTTGTGCCTGACTGCTTGTGTGTGTGCGTGACAGAGAGAGAGAGAGAGAGAGAGAGAGAGAGAGAGAGAGAGAGACAGAGTGCATTTACAGTGCATTATGCTAAATCTTCATAACTTTTTACATATGGAAAAACAAGTCATTGTTAGGAAATATGTTTTCAAAGACTGCAAAAAGATTTAAAATATCACAGATGTAAACTGGCAGATGAAGACTGTAATACTGAGTAGGAACACAAGATGACCTCATAGGATAAGGAATCTTTTTCAGCTCATTCTCAGTGTATCAGAATGACTGACAAGCACTTTGCTTTTAACCCTTTCATTGCTGTAACCCTTCAATCCAAACTGGTACAGGGATACTGTTAATGCATGTGCTCGCTGGGCACTGTTTTTCTGATGGCACCAGGATTGCGGATGCACTGGCGGCGAGGGCCCGTCATCGCTGCTTGCAGCTATATTTATTTTTATTCTTCTTCTTCTCCAAAATGAATCGCATTTTTGAGGGCCTAAACATGCCCGAAAAGTCAACTTTGCACACGCATCAGAACTGGTGAAAATTTATGTCTGATATAGGTTTCAGAGGTGGGTGTGGCAAAATGGCTCGACAGCGCCACCTATTCACGCTCAATGAAGTGCCCCTCCCGCTACGTTTCACGTACATGTATGAAAATTGGTACACACGTTACACCCCAATGCCCACAAAAAAGTCTCTTGGAGCAAAATCCGAAACCCAACAGCAAGTCGGTTATTTTTCATTTTCTCAGCAAATTTTGGGCCATTTTTGCCATTTCCAGGCTTCGTATGAAAACGAACTCCTCCTAGAGATTTATTCAGATCAACACCAAATTTTGGCAGTCTAATCTAAAGCCCTTTGTGATGTTAAATTGCGAAGATCTAGAGTTTTCGTTGAAGGGCGTGTCCGTGGCGGCCTGTCGAATTTCGATGATTCGCCATAAAAAAGGAAGTTGTTATAACTCAGCCATACAATGTCTGATCTGCCCCAAACTTCACATGTTTGATAAGGGTCCAGTCCTGAACAAAAACCCATGACCATATTCAGTTATAGTCATAGCGCCACCTGCTGGCAACAGGAAGTGACATGTTTTACACTCTGAGAAACTCCTCCTAGAGATTTCATGAAATCAACATTATATTTGCTCAGTCTAATCTAAAGGCCTTTGCGATGTTAAATTGTGAATATCTTGAGTTTTCGTTGAAGGGCGTGTCCGTGGTGGCCTGACAAAGTTCGATGTTTCTCCAGTGGAATAGAAGCTGTTATAACTCAGACATACAATGTCCGATCTGCCCCAAACTTCACGTTCGATAAGAGTCCTGGCCTGAACACATCTGAAGGCCAATATTCCATTATAATCATAGCGCCACCTGCTGGCAACAGGAAATGACTTGTTTTACACTAACTTAAACATGCAATGTCTAATTTGCACCAAACTTCACATGTTTGGTAAGAGTCCTGACCTGAAGACATCTAAAAGCCAATATTCAGTTATAATCATAGTTATAATCATTCAGTTATAATCATATAATCGTTTTGAGAAAATAAGACGTGATGGTTTAAAAAAAAATGTGTTTTAGCAATTTAGAAAAACTGTAAGAGTTTAGAAAAAGTAATTTATGTATTAGTAAACACTTGTTAGGAATTGAAAGAAAAACTGTAAGCACTGTGTAGCAGATAGAGGTTGGCATCTTCTGCCCTCACCTTCTCCTAAAAAGCAAACTGCAGAAGATCAAGTGCATGGTGAACCTGGGGTCTAAGCTAATGGAGCAGCAACATTTTTAATAACTAAACAGCTGAGCAGCAGCTGAAGACAACATAATGTTTTCTTCATTATGTGGGACGTCAGGGCAACTGACCTAAAATCATTCAGCACTTCTGAGTGTACCTTACTGGGAACTGGAATGATCCACAATGTGTTCCAGAATAAAGGGATCTTCCCCAGCCTCAGCAGCAAGTTGAAAGCATACTGGAAGGGTACTCCAAGCAAAAGGCCTTAAGCATTTTTGGTCACACCCTGTCTGGTACAGCTGCCTTGCTGGGGCGGAGTCTCCTCAGTAATCTGATTGCAGAGATGATGGGGGGAAGGGGGATGACATTGTCCATTATGATAGCAGCCTGGGTGAGAAGTTTATCTGTCACTGATAGGAAATTTATAAATAAATAAGGAAACAGGGCTTCAGTGTGCAACTAAAACGGTCGCATTTGGGACCAAAAATATTCATTTGAGAGTGAAGCTCGTGACTACATAAATTACATGTTATGATTTTAAATGTGCATGTAATGCCTTTTTTTCTGATTGTTTTGCAATCACATAGTTTGTTATGTAGACGTAATAAAGATGTCAATAAAGAAGATGCATATCAAAGTTTTAGTGGAAAAAAAATGTTTCAAACAGTCCTCATTAGAGCTGAAGATCTTTGCCCGAACCCGATGAAACCCGACGGTACCCGACGGGTTCGGTCGGGCTCGGGCTTAATTTATATCATTTTACACGGGCTCGGGCTTGCGCTCCGGCTTGCCCGGTAAATTAGCGGTCATGTGATGCATTTCGATCAGCGTGAGAAAGATGCAAAAATGGATGCTGAGGAGGTGAAACGGAGGCTTGCCTCTGGTGATTACGTTTTGGCAAAATTAGCCAGATCAGTACTATGCATCCCGGACAGTCGCAGCAGCAGTGAAAGCGTGTTCAGTGCTGCTGGACGCACCATCAGTGAGCGCAGGACCACACTGAAACGATCTTAATTTCGTTATCGCCAAAAACCCATCTTAATTTAGAACTTATCTTAATTTAATTTGTTAAGAAAGAGTCTTTTTTATTGGCGCGTTGGCTTATTTATAGGCTAAGTGTACGCCTATTTAGAGTGCTAAGATGTTACGATGTTACAGAGGACTTATTATATTTCTTTGTTCCAACTTCCAAGTGGCCTATAGCCTACGTTAGTCATTAATAAATTATGTTAAAACATGTATAAATGACTCATTCTTGACAAAAGGCAAAAGAGCTGTGTGCTTGCGCACATTTGAATAATGTCGGGCTGCAAACGGGTTCGGGCTTTTAAAAAGCTGTCAATCAAAATATACTTGTCGGGCTCGGGCCGAATTCTGTCGGGCCTAACTTTTAAGGCCCGATTACAGCTCTAGTCCTCATCTCTGCTGAACACCAGCGTTGACAGCACACATGCTAAAAGCAGCTTCATTGTGCAGCATGAGAGTGAAATGACAGAGACGTGCTATGTGAAAGTGCAGAAAAGCAGTGTCTATTTCATGCATAACTTGAACAAACTACAACAGGTGAAGCTGTCAGCTGTGTGGATATTAACAATATCAGTAATGATTCTCATTTATAATCGATACTATGGCTTCTTCTTATCAAAATCTTTAGTCTATATGCTGTGTTCTGTTAATGGGTGAACTTCATATTATTTGTAGTGCACTTGCTGTCCAGTAATCCCAATAAACTTTGTACTTTGTTACTTTTTAATAAATAAAGTATCAGCTTTAAACTTTTGCCAAATTCATAATGGAATTCAAACAATAAATACGGTTTTGACTCTCCTCAATATGGCATAAACGATCATTTTAGTGCCTTAGTTCAAACAGCAGGAGAACGTCTTGGTTACGTATGTAACCCTCGTTCCCTGAAGGAGGGAACGGAGACATTACATCGACTGGCATCACAGGGTGTCACTTGGGAGCCCAATCACCTCAAAGCTTAAGAAGAAAAGGCCAATGAGATTTGGCAAGTGGAATTTGCATGCCAAGCCACTCCCCCCGTATATACGGGTATATAAGATGGTGACGTGCATCCACTCATTCGAGTTTGTGCTGAGGAGCTGAGATGCATCCCGGCATTCAGCGCAGTTCAAAATTGTGGCATGAGGGACGTAATGTCTCTGTACACTCTAAAAACAAATGGTGCTATATAGCACTAAAAGTGGTTCTTTGGCTCATAATCATAGGGGAACCACTTTTAGTGCTATGTAGCACCTATTTTAAAAGGTGCTATATGGCACCTTTGTCAAATGGTTCTATGTAGAACCATCAGATGTACCATACACAGTTAATGATATAATTAGGTGATTAACGAAGTGATGATTGATCATTATTGAAGACACCTGATGTTAATAAGCAGAATCACCAAAGGAGAAAACCAAAATTTTTAAGCAACCATTATAGTGGTCAATGTTTGCATTAGTTGGGCTCTTGACCCTTAAATCTTTGATACTAGATTTTGTTTGGCTGCTGTATTTGAGTTGAAACAGCCAGACAAGCCAAAAGCTCAAGTCACCAGGTGATTATGTTTTAACATATTCATTGTTTGATGTAAATCACCTAGAGTCTAATCTCTTTTTGCTTATTGTAATAGCCTTGACAATCCACAGAAGATCCAGCACTTCCTATACATTTTGGAAAAACTTTTTAGTTACAACCTGTTTAAAAAAAAAAAAGGCACTTAGGCATAGACATCAAGAACCAGCCCATGAATCTCAACAATGGTGACAAACGGCATTTTCAGGATAAACAGATCAACTCTGAACTCTCATAATTTATTCATGCCGCAATGCATGATGGGAGTCATGGATGAGTTCTGATTGGCTACAACACGCTTTTTGATGGTCACCGTTGTTGTGATTCTCACACTGATTTATCATGTCTGTGTGTCTAAATTAAGATGAACTTTTTTTTTTCCCTCATCTGTCTGATTATGGCAAAACTGATTGATCTTTTGTTCACATTTTTTTTTTTTTTAATAATCTGTAAGGAAATTCCATGTCAAATACTACATGATGATTAAGTCAAGCACAATCAATGCCATCTCATTGAATTCTGCTTTTGGCTTGTCTGGCTTTTATAACTTAGTAATTGCAGCCAAACAAGACCTAATATTGATGATTTAAGGGTCAAGAGCCCAACTAATGCAAACATTGACCACAATAATGGTTGCTTAAAAATTTTGGTTTTCTCCTTTGGTGATTCTGCTTGTTAACATCAGGTGTCTTCAATAATGATCAATCATCACTTCATTAATCACCTAATTATCTCGTTAACTTCAACACTGCTTCAGTGTTTATATGTGTCCACACTCAGAGTGTTAAATTAACACTGGGGATTTTGCTGTGTATAGCATTTTATTACTTCAACAAAAATGGTGCTCAATAGAAACAATCATAGGGGCTTGTATTACTACAATAGTAGTAAATATATTTACTACAATGGCAAAATGTCTTGAATCACTTTTATGCTTTTCTAAGGTCAAAAGGTCTTATGTGGGAAATATTTCCTTATGGGGGCCTTAGGGGCAAAAAGATCTTCAGGAAATACACTGTATGTTAATGTTGTTTTTAATCCTTTCCTCAACTGAAAAGTTTAAGAGAGAGTTAGAGATCCTTATTCAGAGGCTTAACAGGTTCTTTGTATGGCAGTGGTGCTATATAGCACCTTAACGACCCCAAAGAACCACTGAAGAACCGCTGAAGAACCAGACAGGGGCTTGACCGGTTCTTTATACACTAACGGTGCTATATAGCACCACAATCACACCAAAGAACCGCTGAAGAACCACTGAAGCACCATTTTTTTTTCTGTGTACCCTCCTCCAAGGAACGAGGGTTACATGCATAACCGAGATGTTCCCTTTCAGTCAGTCACGTTCGACATTACATCGACTGATGTCACAGGGTTCCTATTGAAAAGCCACAACCTTTGAAAAGCCACACAAGCTTTATTGCCAAGTGTGCTTACACACACAAAGAATTTGTCTTGGTTACAGAAGCTTCCAGTGCACAGACAGGATCACAAGTGACAAGACACAGATAACAAAAATAAACAGTTGATTAGAATAAATATATGAAAAGACACAAACAATAGACAAACAAACAAGTGATTAGAATAAATATGTGAAAGCCAATACACAATAGACAATATAATGTAAGTACAGATGTGCTATATACAAATTATACAAGGGAAATTAATGTATGGAAGATATGTTAAAGCGATAGCATATCTATAATAAATTAGGAAAAGGTAAGGAAAGGAAAGGACGTGACATGTGGCCAAGTATGGTGACCCATACTCAGAATTTGTGCTCTGCATTTAACCCATCCAAGTGCACACACACAGTAGTGAGTAGTGAACAAACACACACACACACACACACACACACACACACACAGTGAACACACACACACACACCGTGAACACACACACACACACACACACACACAGTAGTGAACACACACACACCGTGAACACACACCCGGAGCAGTGGGCAGCCATATTGCTATTGCTGCGACGCCCGGGGAGCAGTTGGGGGATCGGTGCCTTGCTCAAGGGACTCACCTCAGTCGTGGTATTGATGGTGGAAAGAGTGCTGGTTATTCACTCCCCCCATCTTCAATATAGGTATGGATAGCGGTATTGCACGTTTTATTGCACAGTGGGGGTAACATTTAACTGTTCATGAGGTAGAAGGCCTGAGGGAAGAAGCTTTTTCTATTTCTGGCTGTTTTGGTACTCCGTGCTCTGTAGCGCCGACCAGATGGCAACAGTTTGAAAAGGAAGTGAGCTGGGAATGATTTTGCTAGCCCTTTTACTCACTCTGGATGAGTACAGATCTTGGAGGGTAGGGAGGGTTATTCCAATGATTCGCTCAGCAGTCCGGACTATCCTCTGTAGTCTTCTAAGGTCAGTTTTGGTAGCTGAGCTGAACCAGACAGTTATTGAGGTGCAGAGGACAGATTCAATGATGGCCGAGTAGAACTGTTTCAGAAGCTCCTTCGGCAGATT
Source organism: Labeo catla (assembly GCA_012976165.1). NCBI lineage: Eukaryota > Metazoa > Chordata > Actinopteri > Cypriniformes > Cyprinidae > Labeo > Labeo catla. The sequence continues at coordinate 14,952 of VONZ01001266.1, read as the reverse complement.
GAACTTCCTCAGCTGGTGAAGGAAGTACAGCCTCTGCTTGGCCTTTTTGACAGTCGGGTCAATGTGATTGTTCCACTTCAGGTTCTGAGTGATTGTAGTGCCCAGGAACCTGAATGTTTCCACTGACGTTACAGTGCTGTCCATGATAGTAAATGGGGGGAGAGCAGGGGGGTTCCTCCTGAAGTCCACTGTCATCTCTGCTGTTTTGAGCGTGTTGAGCTCCAGGTTGTTATGACTGCACCAGACAGCTAGCTCTTTAACCTCCTGTCTGTAAGCAGACTTGTCTCCGTCCTTGATGAGTCCGATGACTGTAGTGTCGTCCGCAAACTTCAGGAGCTTGACAGAGGGGTCTTTAGATGTGCAGTCACTGGTGTACAGGGAGAAGAACAGTGGAGAGAGGTCGCAACCCTGAGGAGCACCTGTGCTGGTCGTGTGTCTGTTGGATGTAAATTTACCCATTCTCACTAGCTGTTGCCTGTCTGTCAGAAAGCTGGTGATCCATTGAACAGAGAGCTGGGCTAGTCTGGACTGGAGGAGTGTTGGAATGATGGTGTTGAAGGCCGAACTAAACCTGAATTGCATTACGTAATTGAGATACAAATGCTGAAAGGCAGGCATGTCAGGACAAAATAAAGCTCAATACGTAACCTGGAGAGTGCCACAGTGCCATGCCCTTCGCAGGATCTGGCCATGCACCCAATGCTGAAGCTTTCTCATATGTAACAGGCCGAGTGGCGTGACTGCCGCTTCAGCTGCCATATGCCCCAGGAGGCTATTGAAAAGTTTTAAAGGGACTGCTGTATGTATCCAGGCAGTTCAGCACTGACTGTGTGCACTCGTTCGTAAGACATACTGTCATGTTGACCAAATCTAACTCTATACCAAGAAAAAAGATGCTCTGCACAGGGGAGAGCTTGCTCTTCTCCCAGTTGACCCAAAGCCCCAGATGGCTGAGGTGCCGGAGCACCAGATCCCTGTGCTTGCACAACAAATCAATATATATTAGTGAGCTAATATAAGCCAGTTGCCGAGATAGTTGAGGATCCGGATGTCCTTCTCCCAAAGCAGGGCCAAGGCATCCTCTGCTAGCTTGGTAAAGATGCGGGGAGACAGGGACAGCTCAAAGGGGAGGACTTTGTACTGATACACCTGGGACTGATTCAAGACTCAAAGATCCAGGATTGGACATAACCCACCACTCTTCTTGGGTATGATGAAATAGGGACTGTAAAATCCTGTATTCATCTCGGCGAGGGGACAGGCTCTATTGCGTCCTTCGCCAGAAGGACCGCAATCTCCGCATGCAAAACAGAGGCATCCTTGTCCAAGTGGCCAGATGTTAATAGGACGCCCCTGAACCTGGGTGGACACCTGGCATACTAAAGTGCATAGCTGAGTCGGACTGTCCGGATCACCCAGCAAGACGGGCTGGGCAGCGCTAACCAGGCCCCCAGCCTGTGTACAAGTGAGATCAATGGAACAGTTACCGAGGTACCTGACACTTCATCTGGGGAATGTCAATGTACCCCCTGGCCGCCCCACCGTTGAAGGTAGTGAAGAGGGAAGAACTCAAATGTGAATTGGAGGTGTAAGGGGCCTTCCAAGTTTTAGTGAGCTCTTCATGAACATCTGGAACGAAAGGCACTGGAGTGGAGCATGGCTGGGAGTCACATCCGAAGCCCAGAAACCAATCATCCAGCCTAAAGCACTTGGGAGAAGGTAGGGAATTCACCTCCAATTAGATGCTCTTGGTGGCCCGGAGGAGCAAGGCCATCAACTCAGCATCGTACTCCGACTGAGCAGCCGCCGTGGTGGGGGCCTCTTCAGCATCATCTTTGGCTGCCGAAAACAATAGCCCCTCCTCTGATGCAGTGATAGACATCTTATCCTCATCGGGAGCTCCAAAAGAGACACTTGATCCACCGTGGGATGAACCAGCACCATCTTTTGGAAGTTCCATGGGACTGCGCTGGGAGGGGTCGGACTTCCGTGGGTGCTGGCCCGATGAAACATCCCTTGCTTCTAAGCAGTGCAGCCAGATTTTCTTCCGTAGAAGTGCAGCTCTCCGCAGCAAACGGCTCCGAAGCAAAAATCTGAATGAGTGGATGCAAATTCCACTCACCAATTCTCATTGGCCTTCTTAAGCTCAGAGATGATTGGGCTCCCAAGTGAAATCCCGTGACACCAGTCGACGTAACGTCGAATGTGACTTACTGAAAGGGAACCCATTATATATTTTTCTTTACTACTATAGTATGAAATAAACATGAATGGACATCAAAAGGTAGGCTATTTTAAATTCTCAAGTTGGAAAATATGTTTAGTTCCTACTTTAAGTGAACCTTAGTTCCCAGGACAACTACAATATGAATTAAAATGCTAATAATGACAAGAAAAAAATTGACAAATACACAAACACATCTCAAAAGCAAACATTTGTCTTATGTTGCAAACACCTTTGCCATAATATTATATTTTTGGATATATCATATACACAGTTATTCAAAACTTAAAGCTATTCTTTTATGACCTATGTGCAATGTAGATTTCTGTACAAGATTGAAAGTAATTGGCAGAGAGGTGTTAAAAATTAACAGTAAACAATAAAGCAAGATGGAAACCAAACTGTAAACCACTGTAAACAATCGCTTCAAAACCATTTCTAAGAATCAACCAAAGCTGTCAAATCATACACACATTAGTCAATACTATACAGCAGACAGATCATTCATTAGACACTACATAAAAATGTAGAATGTTTACTGTATATAGTAATTATTTTGCAATAAAAAATATACATAAACATACGCACACTCAAAAAACATACACACACTCAAAATAAATCACACCTAAGTGTGGTGAATATACAAAAAAGGAAAAATACTTTCTACTTTGTGTGTGTGTGTGTGTGTGTGTATGTATATATATATATATATATATATATATTGTGAACACACACATGTTGTGTTTACATGTTTTATGGGGACATTCCATAGGCGTAATGGTTTTTATACTGTACAAACCCTATTTTCTATCACCCTACACCTACCCTACACCTAAACCTAGCCCTCACAGGAGACTGTGCACACTTTTACTTTCTCAAAAAAACTCATTCTGCATGATTTATAAGCCTGTTTCCTCATGGGGACCTCACAAATGTCCCCACAAGATCAAAATTTACTGGTATTACTATCCTTGTGGGGACATTTGGTCCCCATAATGTGATAAATACCAGGTGCACACACACTTGTGTGTGCTTCCATTCTACTTTGGAACTTTCCAACTAATTTTTGTGGCCACAGACAATCTGCTAATATCAAGCTCTTTGTTATTCCTCTGTCATTCCATACACAAGAACATGGTCTAGCACAGTAGCTCTAATTTTATCTGAAAAGACTGATTTATGTCTTGCTCTTATCTTTGCCGTTTACCTCAGGTTGCACTATGGAGGCTTTCTTTTCTTTTTTATTTATTTATTTGATTCCTCAGTGCTGCTAAACATCCTGTAATTTCTTTTTCGGCATATAATACAGCATGTGAAGTATACCATGCCTCGTTTTATTCATTTTTGTTAATAAATAAATAATAAACGTTATGTAAGCTAGTTTGTCATTGTTTTATTGTTGTTGTGCTTTTTAATTAAAAATAACAATGAATCCATCTTTTAATCATTTGTTTCAATCTTAAAATTGAAAGGTGTAGCCTATAGATGTAAGCAAACCAAGATTCTGAATTCAAAAGTGAAAGGGAAAAGCGAAAAAAAAAAAAAAAAGCCTGTTCACAAAATTCAAATCACAAACAATAATAATCACATTAACAATATGCATGGTAATTTTTTTTTTATAGTGTGGTACTGTGTGTATTAAAGCCTTCAGCACCCCTCCTTCTCTCTCGAGCCCACTTCACACTTGTCAGGAGATGCCATAAGCTTTACAGGTCAAGCTACATGTTTGAGTGATGCTGGCAGAGACCTTCTGTTGCCTGCCTATGGTGACTGTTTAGCTCACTGAAATCCAGTCTGTGTGAGTCCCAAAATATATTATACCAATAAATACATCTAATCTAGTGCCACAAATAGTTGTTCGGTTTATTTTATTTTTTCCAATGATATGTCTGTGGTTCCACTGAGTCTGGAAAAATTAGCCTAGATTGTGGAACAACTGATGAATTAAGGGGAAAATCACATTTTATTACCAGTGTTTTAAGAGTGTATTTCTGTTTTTGTTTTGTTTGTTTGTTTGTTTGTTCTTTGTCAGGATGACACCAAAATAGCATAATCACTCTTCCATTATTAAATGACAAATACATACTCTCACGAAAATGACAAGGAGCTCTAAAACACTACAGTCTATCCACAAAAATAACTCTGCATTCTGGTCTTTTACTGGATGTGAGGCCAGTGTCAAAGACTGCCCAGTCATTTTCCCATCCATACGGTTGCTATGATACCATATTCATAAACACAGAGATGCACGACAATGAGCCCATCAGGAGGCCTTTTGTCCAGCATTCAGACATTTAATGAGTTAGCGGTTGATTAACTGTCATGATTAAAAAGCTGAAGAGGCTGGACAGGGCACTGGAAAGAAATGAAAAGACACAGAGAATTACATATACTATAATTTAATGATGGCTTGCCATGCTTGATTGTTCTCTATGTATAGCAACTGTAACTGACTAACTTACTAAATACGGGGGTATATTTCCCCTAAACTTTGCAGCCCAGTGTAGTCATTAGTTTACGAGCCATCTTTATGTCAAATCACCTTTATTTCTATAAGGCTATATACAATACAGACTGTCAAAGCCGTTTCACAGAATAAACAGGAAATAGCAGAATCAACTTAATTAGTAAAGTTTGTGAACAGTCTTTGAGGTTGGCTTGAAAAAGCCTAGCTTGAAAGTTTGAAGCTGTTTTAAAAGACTAAAGTTTGAAAGTTTAGTGACAGACAGACGGACGGACGGATGGATGGTGTTGTAACTGGCTGCTAAGGCATGGCTAAAAAGTGAAATGTCACCATCTTGTTGCTTGCTAGGCAGAAGGAATTGAGCTCACCCCCAAGTCTCTATGACATTCTCATGTGGAGATATAAAATCACAAATTTTTAAGTCTATGGGATTTTTCAACCACTGTGCTAACATTATACACCCAGTCACTTGCAAACGTCATTATTTTGTTGACATAATATTGTTGATCCTTACATTAATTTAATATTGTATGTAATTTAAACTCATATTTCTGTGATAACTGAATTTTGTCAAAAATTAAATTATAGTAACTCAAATTGTTATTTAACTTTGGAAACTGTGTAGTGGATTTCTACTTCCCAGCATGCTTTGCATGGGACTGTATAATGACAGTAAAGTGTTATGTTATGTTTGACATTTGTAGAAGCTTCTGTAATGTTGAAGTTGTGTTTACCATTATGCTGAAGAGTATACCACATTAAGGCAAACACTACATTGACTCTATGGGCAATGACTGCTCTAATGCCAGTAACAAGCAGCGTAATATGTAATATATGTAATATATGTAATATATGTAACATATAAGATTATTTGGTTCCAGAGCTACAACTCTACTTTTAACTTAACTATTTTTTTTTTTTGACTAATCAACTTAAACATTTGTTTTTGTTACACGGAGTGAGAGACGAGAGGCGAGCGGATCCACATGCAAGCTTTTATTAATGGGACGAGGCAGATACATGGTCAAACAGGCAGAGTCCAACAGGAGCAAACGGTAATAACACAGGCAAAACGTAGAGAATAATCCAAACAAGCGATAGTCCAAAAAGGCAGGCGGCTAGACAGACAAAACGAGATAACCAGGTGGGAAAGACAAAAACACTGGGAACTAAGAACTCGGAACCAGAAACTAGGAAACGCTAACAGTAACAACAATACAACAATCCGTGAAGTGCACTGGGAGGGGCCGGGGCTTTTATAGAATGCCTGATTGGTCACGGGGGCTGACGCAATCAGTGCGGTGGAGGATGGGAGATGCAGTCCGGAGTGTGGTGCAACAGTCAGAGTGTGTAGGTGAGGTGAGAGTGACATCTGGTGGTGAGCGGACAACGGGACACCGACCAGATTTGTGACATAGCCCCCCCCCCAAGGAGCGGCTTCCAGACGCTCAAAGGGAACAACAGTCCAGGGGAGCGGTGGGGTGGGAGCGAGACAGGGCGAGGGCTGGAGGGCCAGGTCCATGTGGGGGGCCAAGTGATTGAGGCAGGACCGACAGAGCAGGTACCCTCCAGGGCGGGGCCGGAGGCGGAGCAGGAGGCGCAGGAGCCCTCCAGGGTGGAGCCGGAGGCGGAGCAGGAGGCACCGGGGCCCTCCAGGGCAGAGGCGGAGCAGGGGCCCTCCAGGGCGGAGGCGGAGCAGGGGCCCTCCAGGGCGGAGCCGGAGGCAGAGCAGGAGCCCTCCAGGGCGGAACAGGAGGCAGAACAGGAGGCGCCGAGGCCCTCCAGGGCGGAACAGGAGGCGCCAGGGCCCTCCAGGGCTGAGCAGGAATTGCGTCATGGACTGGGACCTGGGGAGAGCAGGGACAGAGGAGGCAGAGAGAACAGGGAGAGAAGCAGAGAGACCACAGGATAACGGCGCCTCCATAGGAGGTTCTACAGTCGACGCTGCATTGGCGCAGCTTCTCTGAAGGGGAAGGCCTCTGGAGCAGACCTGAGACCAGACGGGACCTCTGGAGCAGACTTGAGACCAGACGGGACCTCTGGAGCAGATTTGAGACCAGACGGGACCTCTGGAGCAGACTTGAGACCGGACGGGGGCTCTGGAGCAGGCTTGAGATCTGACGTGATCTCAGGGGCGGACTCGTGAACAGACATGACCTCAGGGGCGAACTCGTGAACAGACGTGACCTCAGGAGTGTAGTGTGCGGCCCACATACTGAGAATGGTGATCGCCATCACACTGGCAGACATCATGTGACTTGACTCTGGGCGGACAGACGAGATATGGTGAGGCTCTGGACAGATAGACGAGACGTGACGGTGCTCTGGCAGGTCAGACGAGACGTGACTTGGCTCTGGGCGGTCAGACAAGACGTGACTTGATTCTGGGCGGTCAGACGAGACATGGTGAGGCTCTGGACAGATAGACGAGACATGACAGGGCTCTGGAAGGTCAGACGAGATGTGACTTGGCTCTGGGCCGTCAGGTGGGACATGACTTGACTGGATCAACGGTGACTTGACCTGGTTCGTGGTGACTGGCTGAGGCCTGACTTGGCTTGTGAACATCAACTGTGACTTGACTAGGCTCATGGAGATCTACTGTGACTTGACTTGGCTCATGGAGATCCGCTGTAACGGGACTTGACTCATGAACAACATGGCTTGACTCAGGAACAACAGCTGTAGCGTGACTTGACTCAGGAACAACATGGCTTGACTCAGGAACAACAGCTGTAGCGTGACTTGACTCAGGAACAGCATGGCTTGACTCAGGAACAACAACTGTAACGTGACTTGACTCGTGGGGAACAGCTGTGACTTGGCTTGACTCATGGAGAACGACAGCTGTGTCTTGGCTTGACTCTGTGTCTTGGCTTGACCCTGGGGTAGCCGCCGCGGCATGAAGGAGCGCCATTTTAGCTGCCCATACCGTCACTAGAGGTGTGTCCAGCACGTGGGCCATCATGATCACAGGTGGCGTCCGGGTGCTGACCACAGGTTCTGTAATGGCGGCCATATTGTGGAGTGGCTTGGAGACAGCAGCCATCTTGTGCAGTGGCTCTGGCGTGGCAGCCATCTTGTGCAATGGCTCTGGCGTGGCAGCCATCTTGTGCAGTGGCTCAGGAAAGATGTCTGTAACCTGACTTAAGACAGGGGCGATAGCTCTGACTTGACTTGACACAGGAAACACAGCTGCAATTTGACTTGACTTGGGAACTTGACTAGACTCAGGAAACACAGCTGCAACTTGACTTGACTTGGCAACTCGACTTGACTCAGGAAATGCAGCTGTAACTCCATATAGCTCTGGTATGGCAGCTGTGACGTGACGGAGCTCTGTTTCCGCCGCCATCTTGTGAACGGACTCCGCCGTCGCCGCCATTTTGTGAACGGGCACCGCTGTCGCCGCCATTGCTCGAGCGCGCTCCGACACGGCCGCCATTTCACGAGCGATCCAAGCGGCAAACGTGTTTGTGGGATCGTGCTCCGGCATGACCGTCCATCTGCGAGCGGGACGCGCGGTCGCCATTACCGCGTTGTCACGTTCCCTCTCCGCGACCTCTATGGTGCACGGCGAACCCACACACAACAAAGCAAAGTTCAAAAATGCCGCGAGCGATGGACGCGGACCCTCGCGTCTCAGCCTCGCCCTCAAAGGCTGATTTACGCCATCACAAAATATTTCTATTATTATACTGTCCGGGAGGGTGGAATAGTTGGCTATGGCCAGAAACTCACGGGTATATTGTTCGAGTGTGTTTGGTCCTTGCTTGATCCGGCATAGAGTTCTGTCTGTGTCCGTATCGGCTGAGTGTCCGGGGTGAAAGCTGCTGGATCCTTTTGTGACGGATTGTTCTGTTACACGGAGTGAGAGACGAGAGGCGAGCGGATCCACATGCAAGCTTTTATTAATGGGACGAGGCAGATACATGGTCAAACAGGCAGAGTCCAACAGGAGCAAACGGGAATAACACAGGCAAAACGTAGAGAATAATCCAAACAAGCGATAGTCCAAAAAGGCAGGCGGCTAGACAGACAAAACGAGATAACCAGGCGGGAAAGACAAAAACACTGGGAACTAGGAACTTGGAACCAGAAACTAGGAAACGCTAACAGTAACAACAATACAACAATCCGTGAAGTGCACTGGGAGGGACCGGGGCTTTTATAGAACGCCTGATTGGTCACGGGGGCTGACGCAATCAGTGCGGTGGAGGATGGGAGATGCAGTCCGGAGTGTGGTGCAACAGTCAGAGTGTGTAGGTGAGGTGAGAGTGACATCTGGTGGTGAGCGGACAACGGGACACCGACCAGATTCGTGACAGTTTTGATGTTACACTTGTCTTTTTAATGTTGGCAATATTTGAATACAAGTAGCGTGTTAATGCCAAGTGTAAATACAGCCTATGTTATGGTGGATTTTTAGTTTGTTTTCTTTAGTCACTTGTTTTTCTTAGGTTGTATTTCCCACTACTATTTAGTTTACATGGTCACCATCATCAAGTTCGTCTGTTTAGCTGTTTTTATTAGTTACCTTGTTTTTATTCACTATTTAAGTTGTACCTTCTTCTGCACTTTGTTTGGATTGTCTTGTTGAGTGTGTGCACTTGGATGGTGAAATGCAGAGCACAAATTCCAAGTATGGAACACCATACTTGGTCACATGTCACGTCATTTCCTTTCCTTTATTTTCTGTAGCTTTTATAAAGTATAGTTTATTATTATTACATCCTTCTGTCTATTTTGCAAACTGCTTATCCACAGGGTTTATTGCGCTTTTGCAAACATTTTCACATTTTTGAAAGTCTAGAGAGGCATCATACCAATCCGAAGATTACTAATAAAAAGGTTTAGAAAAGAGTAAAATGCTCAGCATTGTTCAAAATATTTTTTTTGATCACACTTATAATAATATTAAAACAACTTGAACATATCACCACATGAGATTCAAACACCCAAATTTTCAAGTCAAGTGTTGGTTATCACCATACACCACTGAGAAGATGTGTATTCATCTAGCTGCTGAATTTCAGAAGCTCAAGTGAGAATGAACTCAAAATGAAGCCAATTGCAAAGATCATTAGTTTTGATTTTGGACAAAATTGGACACAATTTGTAGGAGGAGAAGTGAAAAAAACTGTTTTTCATTTACTTCAATATGGTGGACAGGCACATTCATGGAAAATGACAAATGAGATAAAGTCAGAATTGACATAACCCAGGGAATGAACTGATGTAAAACATCATCATTTGGACAATGTTTTCACAAGTTATAAGCGTTTTGGCAAAAAGCTTTATATCTCTGGTGGCGCTGTGTTCAAACCTCTCAGTGTAATGCCAAGCCAGCAGAAGGAGCCCTCACCTGAGTACTGACTGTGTTCCACTCCCTCTGTTTCTTTTTTCACTTCCTGTTTGGATACTATATAACCAGAGACCATGCTAATGCTCTTCGCGAAGTATTCCCAGTTTACCGGCCTTACTGAGCGTTTACATTATTACTCTGCCTGATTCCTGTGTATGATTTTGCCTTGCTTTCTGTTTTACGAATTCCTGGATTACCCCTTTTGTATTGTTTGCCTGATTGGACTAATGTTTTGATTTGGACCCAAAGCCTGCCTTCTCTCTATTGTCTTTTGGATTACCCCTTGGATTGTTGACCAATCGGACAGCTTAACTGGTTTTGACCCACTGCCTACTTTTACATACTTGTCTGCTGCTACAACCCTTAATAAATGACCGCACATGGATTCTAATTCTGCCTCAGCATCCTCGTTACACTCAGGTACATTTGGGACATACTGTCAGTGATGCCTACCAATCTTTGTGCTGATATGTCAAATAGTTCAAAAGATATTGCAATTTATGATAAATTTCAAAATGATGGACACATGGTTTAGTTGATCCTGGCAGTACCGACATCCACAGATTTGGCATGACCCAAGAAATCCACAGACACCAAAATTATTTTATGAATAACTGTTCAAGAGTTATAAGCAAAAGTGTCTATTTTTGATATCTCATGTAGATGGTGCTGTTCCCAACTTTGGCATGGACCCTCATATCATAGTGTGGATGAAGTGTATCAAGTTTCTTTTCGATTGATCAAAGTTTGGCTGAGAACAAATTTTAGCTCAACTTACAAATGTTTGTGACATCATAACTTTTGAACAAATATGAATATCAAAAATCTGTTCAGTCATTTCTATGCGGCTCAGTTCAAAGATAATCTGAGCCAAATTTCGCAAGAATCGGATATATTTTAAAGGAGTATCAAGACAAATTAATACTGTACTTTTCAAAATGGCTGCTATGTAATGAGTGGAGTCTTAATGGTAAGCTTTTAAATGTGATCAGTATGAGGAAAGTAATCAGGTGTACTAAGTTTCATTTTTCTAGATCAATGTGTTCTTAAGTTATAGCTATTTGAAAAGTGAATTTTTGAGCTGGTGGTAGCCCTATGGAGTTGGTCCTCCTAGGGGCCCCAAATTTGGTCAGGTCACTATTCATGACCATCATTACAAGTGTGCCGAACTGAGGAGAAATAATAATAATAAATAGCAGCGATATGGAGCCACGCCCATGAAAGGGCTGTAGCCCAGTGCAGAGATAAAAGATACTGAATGAGTGTAAAACACAGTTGGTTCAGAATTTAAGGTGTGAATGAACTTAGAGTGAACAGAAGTTCAAATGAAAATAAACACAGCATGGATAAGATCATGTATTTTTAATCCAGGAGGAATAAATGTTTGTATAACTCTGATCTGGATGATAAATGAATCAAAAGCAGCACAACATTACACACAAATTTATAAAGTTGCGCCACTGGGGAGATGTTCACACAGATGTTGAGGTTCAGACGTTCTACTGAGTATGTGTGTGTGTGTGTGTGTGTGTGTGTGTATATATATATATATATATATATATATATATATATTTATATGTATAGTGCCCTCCATAAGTATTGGAACAGTAAAGACAAAACTGCAAATTTTACAGAAGAAATCTGTAAATATGATTAAAAGATGAATATGAGACAAAACTACAGAATGTCACATTTTATTTTTGGGTGTTTCAATTCAACACCCAATTTTTTCAACACAATTTTACCAATTTTATCTGATGTGAAAATTCAGTTGCCTCACAGGTCTTTACTTTTTATCATTTTATCAATAAGCGATTTAGATTTTTAGACCACTTAACCTACTCCCTTTTACAGTGAATATAAAAAGATATAAAACATAATAGACCAACATATGCAGGTAAATGACCATTTTAGTTACAATATACATTGCCTATAGAAAATCATCATACCCAATGAAAACCTTTACCTTTTGTCACATTACATTCTGGAAAATAAAATAAAGGCTAACTTTTTGAGCTACATGTACACATTATAACTAGGGGTGGGAGAAATGCATCGCGGTTCTCTCTTCAATGATTCAGAATTTGCGCTGTGAGACGCGGCTCCATGGCACGTGCACTTTGGTCGACGCAGAAACAAGCCATCCTTACGTGGCGCAAGCAATGAAGGGAATGGGTTTCATAGCGCAGCGCTATGAAAGCCACAGGACACGTGCGCATTGCTTGACAGTGTGTCCTTACACCCGCCGTGTTTTACTTTAGATATGCTCGCTAGATATGCTCGCTAACCATGCTCACTAGTTCACTTATTCATTAATTCCTATCCACCTTTTTTTCAGTGAGGAAGTAAGCTGTTTTCTGGTAATGTGTTGGACGTCCGGGTTATGATCCACCATAGGGAAATAACGAGAAGAATATCGAAGTGCAGTAAACAGTAAAACAGTTTGCACTACAAACCAGTGTGTTCATTATTAAGAATAATAATTCAAATAATATGGTAAGACACACCAGTTTGCAATATCAAGCAGCAAAACAAGCTTTTTGTGCAGCTAAAAATAGCTGGAAGTGGATGAGACTGGAAGCCAGACACAAAAAAATTACAAATGGCTGCACCCACTCTTATGGGAAAAATAAGGTGGATATACTGTATGGCAAGCTGAGTGCACTATATCCGAAAGGAGTGAATGAAATGAATGAATGAAGTGAATGAGCAAATTTGTATGCTGATGTATATACTGCAGGTCAGAGAGAAACATAATCCGTCTCATATGTACTTTTATCTTACATGTACCTTATTTCAAAAAATATTATGAATAATAACACTCACAATGGCTTTACGTATATTGTAATTACACACACCTCTTTGCCAGCTTTGTGGTTTCATAAATGGTATATTATTTGTTTGGTAATATGTTCAGGATCATTAAATACTATTAAAATACTGGTAACAAAAATAAACACATATTAACATGTGTTCATAATTCATGTATTTAGTGCTTAGAAAAGATGACAATGTTCGTAGAGCACCCTCAGGCGACCATTACCTTTACATTAGAATGAATACGTTACCTACAGGTGATTAACGAATATTTTAAGTCATCTTTTAAATCATCAATATTTCATTAAATCATCTTTTGTAAGTTAACAAAAGTAAGTTAACACCTCAGTAAATTAGTAAACCAGTTAATAGTCTCTGTAGTTGTAGTTAATTAACTCTGTAAACTGAGTTAATGCCTAAATTATTTATTTAATATTATTACAGCATGAAACAAACATTAAAGCAGAAATTATTAAAGCATGAAATAAACAATAAAGTAAAAATAATAAAGATGTAAATTACATCTCTCATTCAAACTCTCTCATTCCCACTCTCTCTTCCAGCTCATCGGTCCTGTCCACATTGGATAATGGGAAATAGTGCTTCAGCGAGTGTACATCAGTTGTACACTCAAAATCAGAGAGGACTGTGGGTATAAAGTAGTGAACAAAAGTAGGGAACGAAGTCGTTTATTATGAATTCGGACAGCACTACAAAATGGTTGACACCCGATATAGTGCACTATTTATCATTGTAGGGTGGTTGTGTTTACACACTGCCAACACACAGTGGATATTGCATAATAGTGCCCTTTAAATTCTACCAAGAGGGTGCACTACAATCAATCAATCAATCAATCAATCAATGTTTGTAACTCTGCAGCCATATATCAATTAAGTTATAAATGGTTATATGCCTTTTTTGGGCAAATGATAACATATTCTTCAAATATTGCTCGGGCAACCAAACAAACAAAGCCACCAGCAGCAAACTAAAATTCAGAAGCTTATATTATCAATCTCACAGTTCGCTGTCAACGAATAAACATAGAATGTCTTTTAATCAAGGAAAACAAGGGAATATCTACAACTTCGGCTGGAGTAGACACATGCATACAACAAGTAGACCGGACAGAGACAAAAGGCAAGGACAGGAACTTTAATACACAGGCTAATAAACAAGACACAGCTGGGAGTAAATCAACTAAACAAGAACAGGAACATGACCATAAAAGAAAACTCAGGAACAACTATGGGGCCAAAAAAGGACCAAAACACTGACAATCAAATCTGTATGGCTGACTGTTTTTACTATTTATTTTTATTTATTTTTTCCTGAAAAATAGACCTGTATAGTGATGAAAGCCAAAATATGAAATATTATGGATGAATATTTGCTGAGTAATCCACTATTTTCTATTTTGTAGAAGGACCATTTTCACCGGAGATTCACAGCCAAATTTCAAGGGGGTAAAAATGACTTTAGAAAGCTGGCAGCATCATAATGTTATTTTTGCACAGAGATTGGTAGATCTGTTGACTGTAAAATCTGTTGACTTCAGCAATCTTTGTTATTGTATGTGCCAAAGGTGATCATTCAGAAATGGGGTAACAGCACTTTTCAAGTTTGCATCCCTGTAACTGCAGAAATACTAAAGATCCCCATATCTCTGGGACTGAATGATGTAAGGACTAGAATCCAAATTCATATATCTTTAATACTTCTTGAGTTATAGGCATGCAAACTTTGGAAAATGAATATTTATGTCACTCAGATAGGTGTTCAACACAGTTGCCTTGACAGAAGGAAACAAGATACATCTCTAGTTTCAGCATTATTTGTTCTTCAGACATTCTTCTTTAAAAGAAAAGAAGTATCATGTTTTTGCAAAGTGACCACACTGTTAGCGATTTCTGTAAATTACACAGTATTTAACTGTAATATGAACTGTACTTTACTGTAGAACAGGTATACAGTATGTTACTGTATTTTAAAGTTGCATTATGGGAAATATCCTCTTGGTGATATTAAAATACAGTATTTTTCTTTTACTGTAAATCCAAAAACAGTAAAAAAAAAAAA
>VONZ01001265.1:142500-180468 GCA_012976165.1 Labeo catla | reverse complement strand
TTAATTTCTTAAAAAAAAAAAAAAAAAAAAAAGAAACAATAAAAATGTACTGACCCCAAACTTTTGAACGGTAGTGTATATGTAAACAACCAAAGTATAATTCTATATTATTTTATATCATTTATATATTTTATTTGATTATATTATTTCATTTCCTTTTAAAATTGTATCTGTTTTTTATATTATATTATTAAGGATTATTCTAAGTAAACATGTAATATCATTTATAATATTATAAAATATAATATTATATATATATATTAAAAACAATACATGAAAATGAATATGATAGCTGCACAAATATTAGAGTACAATGTTTTTATTAATTTAAAATTTATTATGCTTATTTTTATTTTTATATTATATATCATGTACAATTATATTATATATATAATATAATATAATATATAATTACAGTTTTTTTTGGTGAGCTGAAGAGACTTTTTATTTTATTATGTAAATTATTTTATATTCATTTAATTTAAACATTTTTTTTATATTATTTATATATTTTATATTATTTACATTTATATTAATAAACTTATTTACTCATTTTACTAATTATTTTACTAAGTACTAATTATTTACTTATTTTTGTTTTTATTTTTTTATAAATGTTTTTATTTTATTTATTTATTGTAATTTATTTATTTTATAGAATTTTTGAAATTCTATTTTGACTTTATTTTTGATATTAAGCTGAACAGACTTTCTATTTTATTTACATTTATTTATTTAATTAATTAATAGAGAATAAGAATATAAGAATATTTACTAATTTGACTAATTACTAATTATTTTACTAAGCACTAATTATTTATTTTTTGTGTGTATTATTTATTTATTTTTATAAATGTATTTTTATTTTATTTTTTTGTATTTTATTTATTTTGTATAATTTTTTACAATTCTATTTTTGCAGTATTTTTGATCAAATAAATGCATCTTTGGTGATCAGAAGAAACTTGTTCAAAAAATTGTAAAAAATCTTGCTGACCCCCCAAAAATCCACATTTTTTCATAAAAATAATGCAGCTTACAACGTTGAATCTTTAATCTCTAAATTCATCACATTAAAAGTCAATAAAGCCATAGAAGAGCTGTTTTATTTCACATTGCCCCACCTTCAGCGACATATTTAGTTATTTGGCCTGTTTATTTGCTAACTATCTGTCATTTATCCTATTAAACAGCTGCACTGATCATCCATAAATAGTTCAGAAACGCATCTGATCCTCATCTGCCGGTCTTCATGTAGTTCTGCAGATGTCGTATGCATGTTTTATGATTTGTACGAGCACACGGATGTGTTTCCTGTGCTTAATCTGCTGCTGTGTGTGAGTGTCAGACAGGCGTTGTTTCTCTCCTGTTGTCTAAACACGGTGAGCGTGGCACTGCTGGAATCCAGCGCTGGACGCTGTTGCGGCTCTGTGTGTTTATGCCCGTCTCTGGTGACCTTTGACCCCTGAGGTCACAGACTGTTGGATGCGTTCGGCCCGTCGGTTTTTCTCTCGACCTGTTTGAACAGCTTTGACGTCTCCTCGTCGTGTCTCGTCTCCTTTCGTCTGATTTAAGGAATAAAGTGAGACGGACGCGTGTGACGACAGACGCTCTCAGAGTACTGGAGAAACTCTTCTCAATCACTTCAGTGAAGAAAAGAGGTTTTCTTCATGTTAAAGAACCCAGACTCCAGGTTTCTGCTTGCCCAGCCTCGAAAACAAGAATTATACTTTTAAAATTATTTTTGTTCTCCTTTTATTATACATGAAATGTTTTTAAATTAATATACAATTTTATATTATTATTAGTAGTAGTATTTATTGTATTTTGAAATAATAATCATCTATTACATATTATTGTAATTTTTCTTTTTTTCATTATTTATTATTTTATGAATCCAGTGATAAGCATTTCTATAATTATGTAATAAATTTATATGATTGTGCTTATTACAATTATTATTTTATGATTGTACTTATTATTATTTAATTATTATATTATTATAATTTATATTGTAATACATATACATTACTTTTTTTGTATTTTATTATGTATTGTGTTTATTAAATAATATATGTTTCTGTACTATATTATGTAGAGATAATATATTTCATTTCTGACTGGTATTTTAGCTAGATATGAAGCTAGTATTTCACAATATTATTATTTTTTAACTGTAATTTTGATCAAATAAATGCAGTCTTGTTGAGCAGAAGAGACTTTTTTTATTTTATTAATTCATAATTTAATTAATTTATTTATGCATTTTATTTTATTTACATTTATATATAATAAAATAAATAATTAATAATTTTACTAATTATAAATTATTTACTTATTTTATTTAATTTGTGTTTTTAAAATATTATATATTTCTGTAATATATTATGTAGTGATAATTATTTTACATTTTAATATTAAATATAAACATTTGACAGTTTTATTTTTTTATATTTTTTAGGTTTATATATTTACCTTTTATTGTATATTTAAAATTATTATAATAATTAAAATTATAAATATTATTATAATAGTATGAATATTATTATGATTGTTAAATAAAATGTAACATTATTATAATTATTAAATTAAATATCATTATTACTACTGCTAACATTTAATATTTACGTTTTCTATATACCTTCTATTATACAATTTTAACTGACATTTTATAATTTTTTTAAAATAACTTTTTTATATTGTATTTTATTATTATTATAATATTCATATTATATATACTGTATATAGTGTAATTTTGAATTCTAATTATTATATAGTAACTTTATACATTTGTATTTTTTTTACATTTGATATTACTTTTTACATTTTATATTCATTTATATATTATATTTACGATTTTATCATGTTTTTTTTACTTTTTACTTATTTCTTATATTTGTTTATATTTTGTAATTTAGCGTTATAATTCTAATATTACATAGTAACAATTGATGTAATTATACATATAAAATAATTTAAAATAATATGTTGCTTTTTTTAACATCCTTTTGTAAATGTAAGTTTTTCTGTATAAAGAATAGTTGCCATAATAGCTGGAATTAACAATTGGAAGTTTAATTCATAAACACTTGTTTTTTTCTGGCAAATAATGACAAAACAAACAGTAAATTGTTGGTCAGTTTCATCCTTACTGTTGATCCCTGCATTATCATCACAATTTTAATTGTTTGGTTCACTATGCAGAGTGTTTTAGTCAAGAACCGCCCACTTAGACAGGAAGAGACTGTCTGATTAACACGAGACGCGACCGATCACAGTTGGTTGTGTGCTCAGGTGCCGTTTAGAGGCGTGTTTCTCTGAACTGCCATCTAACAGAGTCTCTCCTGCGTCGCTGCTGTGTGTTGAAGCGGTTTGTTACCTGTGAATCGCATTACTGCGTTTGGTTTGCCAAGGTTAAGGATCTTCACGTGTCTCTTTTGTGTTTGTATTTGGCCGTGTCCCGCTCAACAGCTGTAATGTGTTCAGCAGATGTAGGGAAGAAAATGAGAATTTCATGGATCTTCAGATCTGCCTGTCATGCTGATGTACTGATGTACTGATGTACCTCTCGCCTTTCTCTCGTCTCTCTCGTTTATGAGTCACTGAAGAGACGCTCGAGTGTCGGTCGGCCGCTGTGAGGCTCTCGGATGCTGATCTGATTCATCACTGGGCCATACAGATGCTGAAATCACTCTGATATTATATTGAACAAATATTCCTGACTCTAAAATTGTATTGGATGAGGCGCTTTTGAATTCTAAAATCACATCGGCTCAATTCTGTATTAATGCATTGATGATTTCTAGGTTTATTTTCCAGTGTGTCATTCTTTGAAACTGGCAGTGGCTGATATAAGGACATAGACAATGTTCTTATTGGCAAAAAATAACATTCATTCATTCAGTTATTAAAATAAATATTAATATACATAAATAAATAAATGTGATGAAATAAAAAAAAAATTATAAATTGTTTATCTGAATTAAAAAAAAATAAAAATCATCAAATAAAAAAAATCTAATAAATAACGATCAAATAAATAAATAAATAAATAAATGAATAATCACATAAGTAAAGAACCATTATCGAATAAAAATAAATAATTATTGTATAGTAATAATCTATATATGTTTTATACTTTTTACATTTTATGTTACTTTTTACACACACACACACACACACACACATATATATATATATATATATATATATATATATGTGTGTGTGTATATATAATATATAATCTAAGAAATATATATTATCAAATAAATACATAAACAATAACAGTGATCAAATAAACGAATAAAGATCAATTATCAAATAAGTAAATATAATTATCATATCAAAAAATAATCAGTTTCTGAAAATAATAATAAATAATAATTATTTGAAAAACAAATATACAGTTTTATTATTGTGATTTTTAATATTTTTAAATAATGATCAAACAAATAAATAAATATGATCAAATAAGTTAATAAAAAAATAATAATAACAAATAAAGTTATCAAGTAAAAATAAATATTGTAAAAATGATTTTATAGTTTTATATATATATATATATAACATTTAATATATTTTTATATATGTACTACTAGTAATTATCAAATAAATAAATATTGTAATTATCATATAAAAAATGATCAGTTTCTTAAAAAAAAGAATGATCTAAAAAAAATAGATAAATAATTATTTGAAAAACAAAAATGTATTTTTTTATGAATAAATAAATATCAGATTAATTAATTAATTAACCAATCAATCATTATCTTATAAATATCTGATACCTAAAAATATCTGATATATAAAAACAATTATGATAAATGCACAGTATTTATTTATTTATTTATCTATTTTAAATTTTGTGATTTTTAATATCACAAAATGTCTGTGTTTTTGGGTTTTTTTCCCCCTCAATGTGAAAAACACAACAGACCCTCGCTGCGCTCTTGATTTCTGCTCATCCGATTAATGAATGATTATCTCATGAATTCTTCTTCTTGGATACAGTTGGACTCTTGTTTCTTTCACTTGCTCTTAAACTGCATTTTCTCCACTTTTCTTCACTTTTAATTACTGTTTGCATCATTTACTGCGAGAATGTTTCTACAGCAGAGAAACACAACACACCAGATGCCTTTACTGTGGAAATGATGGCGAGCGTCTTGAATTGTCTGTTAATGTCTTTAAAATTTGGAAACTTTTGGCAACTTTTTCAGTCTGTGCAGTAAAGAGCATTAAAGCGTATAGTTGAACTTGTTGACATCTGTTTTGTGTATCACAACTGTTTATCTGATGATTAGCACATCTTTAACTTAATACTTTACATGACTGTAGTTTTAAAACTAAAATATAGATTTTTTGCATTAGATTTATTACATATAATTATAAATAAAGCAATAAGAATAAAATAAAATGTTAATTTTATTTTATGTAAAAAAAAAAAGTAAAAAGTAATGTTTAATTGAATTTAATTTATTAATTATCAAATAAATAAATGATACTATTAAATAAATAAATTATCATATCAAAAAAATAAATAAATAAATAAACAAATAATCAGCTTCTTAAAATAATTAATTATTTGAAAAACAAATATAGTTTTTATTTATTAATATTTTTAATATTTTAAAATAATGATTAAATAAATATCAAATACATAATAATTATCAAATAAATATAATTGTCAATAAATAAAGAATCAGTTTCTGAAAAAATAAATGAATAACAATGATCTGAAAAAATATCAAATAGATAAATAAATAATAATAATCTGAAAAACAAATGTAGATTTTATTTATTGTGATTTTTAAAAATATTTTAAAATAATGATTAAATAAATATCAAATACATAATAATTATCAAATAAATATAATTGTCAATAAATAAATAATCAGTTTCTGAAAAAATAAATGAATAACAATGATCTGAAAAAATATTAAATAGATAAATAAATAATAATAATCTGAAAAACAAATATAGATTTTATTTATTGTGATTTTTTTTTTATATTTATATTTTTAAATAATGATCAAATTAATAAATGTATATCAAATAAATACATGATAATGATCAAATAATTTTATATTTTATGTAAAAAAAAAAATTAAATGTAATATGTATTTTATTTAATTGTATCTTATTTTTATTATTTTATTTTATTTTATTTTATTGTGGTCTTACCCTGTAAAGCCTGGTATATGAAAGAGATTTTGTTTTTAAATGGACCTTTAGACAAAATATTTTTCAGAAATTACGTATGTGTTTTTAGTTTGGAAAGATGAATTTGTTGGCATCTGTACTAGTAATATATAATTTATTTATTTATTTATTTATTAAATAGTATTTTTATTTACAATATTTGCATTTTATTTTTATAAAATGCAAATAAAATACAATTTAGTTTGAAACAGAATGAATCAATGTTTATTCAACCTTTAAACAAAATATAAAAACAAGTTCTTTGTTTTTAGTTAGAAAATTTTACTTGTTGACATCTGTACTAGCTTGTCACAAGTTTATCTTATAATTCGTGCTTATTTTTGTGTATTTTATTTTTATTTACAATATTGTTTTGAAAACAT
Organism: Labeo catla; assembly: GCA_012976165.1. NCBI lineage: Eukaryota > Metazoa > Chordata > Actinopteri > Cypriniformes > Cyprinidae > Labeo > Labeo catla. The sequence goes on along the minus strand of VONZ01001265.1, from coordinate 173,884 downwards.
TGTTTTGTTTAAAATATTTGCATTTTATTTTAATTAACATAAACATTTTTATTTACATTTAAATGTTTCCTTTTTTGAAAAAATAAAATAAGTGTGTTATTCCTTTTTTAAAATAAAAAATAGTTTTGTTTACAATATTTACATTTTATTTGAATTAACATAATTTTTTTATTTTTATTTTCATTATTTAAATTTTTCCTCTTTTCTACTTAAATGTTAGTTACATTATTTAAAAATAAACATAATAAAAACTAATACAAATATACTTGTTTTTATTTAATTTAAAATGTTATTTAATTTTGATCTGTTGTCTGGTTGTCAGGACGGTGCGAACGTGGGACCTGAACTCGGAGAAGAAGCACAAGTCGGTGTTCAAGCCTCGATCGCTGCAGGGCAAGAGAGTGACGCCCACCTGCTGCACCTACAGCCGTGACGGCAAACTCATCGCCGCCGCCTGCCAGGACGGGACCATCCAGATCTGGGACAGGAACTTGAGCGTAAGTGTGTGCGCCTTCATCTTTATCTTTACGCCGTGTGACAGGAAGCGAGACGGGCAATAAAGCGCTGCTGTTCAGCGTCACGCCAGATGAAGCGTGCAGGTCTGGACGTCTGACCGTCCCGGACGCGGGGGGTCAAAGGTCGTCGGAGCGCTGACACTGAGCAGGTCTTCGGCGATGTGCTGTTATACAGCGTGTACTGCGGCTCTGGCCAGCGTGGGTGTCCGACTGTCTCGTCTCAAGCCTGACGGGGATGGATAGGGCAGGTGATTCAGATGCGACGCTGATTTGTTGCTGTTTGTTTGGTCAGGACGTCCTGCCCGTGTGTGGTCCGAGAGATGGGCGCGAATGAGGGGTTTGAAGGTCAATAAAGACGCTTGTGTTCATTCTTATGTTTACTTGATAAAAATCAGTCAAAATTTGACATTAAAAGACATGTGAAATGGCCTTTTACGCAACAATGCAGTATTAATCACAGTTTGGTCATAGTATATTTATGTTTGTCGCATAAAACCTGATTTTTTTTAAATTTAATTTAATTTTTTTTTGTTGTTGTTTTGTAATGTATTTTTTGTGTTTTTGTTTATTTTTGTTTATTTTGTTTTGTTTTCCCATCCATATAATCAGCTGATAAATAGTTAAACAGCTTAATATTAATAATATTAAGGCTTATGGTATATTATTTTTCTATTGATAATGCAAAAATATAATAATAATAATAATAATAATAATAATAGAAAATGTTAATATTTTTTTTTGCAGTTATTTAATTTAATTTTATTTAATTTTGTTTTCTATATAATCAGCTGATAGTTAAACAGCTTAATATTAATAATATTAAGGCTTATCTAATATTAAAAGGAATTAAAACGTTTTATTATTATATTATATTATTTTATTTTATTATTTTATTATAATTAATTTGTATTATTTAATATATTTTTCTATTGATAATACAAAAATATAATAATAATAATAATGAAAATAATAATAACAGAAAATGTTAATATTATCTTTGTTTTTTGTATTTTATTTAATTTAATTTTATTTCATTTTTTATTTTATTTTCCATATAATCGGCTGATAGTTAAACAGTTAATATTAATAATATTAAGTCTTATTAAAAATAAAAGGGATTAAAACATTTTATATTGTATTTGTTATTTTATTATAATTAATTTGTATTATTTAATATTGATAAAACAAAAATATAATAATAATAATAACAATAACAGAAAATATTAATATTATTTTTGTTTGTTTTTTCAGTTTTTATATATATATATATATATATAATCAGCTGATAGTTGAACAGCTTAATGAAAATAATATTAAGGCTTATCAAATATTAAAAGGAATTAAAACATGTTCTATTATATTTATTATTATTATTATTTTATTATAATTAATTTGTATTATTTAATATTATTTTTCTATTGATAAAACAAAATATAATAATAATGATAATAATAATAATAATAATAATAATAATAATAATAGAAAATGTTAATATTATTATTTTTAATAATTTAAATATATTTACAGTTTATCTTTAAGGACATTTCTGGTTACTTTAGTATGATAAAACCATTTGTTGGACATAATATGGCATCCAGTATCTAGTCCATTGAGGGGTTTGGAGGTCAATAAAGATGCTTTTGTTCATTCTTATGTTTACTTGATAAAAATCAGTCAAGATTTGACAGTAAAAGACACGTGAAATGGCCTTTTACTTGATAAAAACTCCATAAACTATCAATCGGGCGACAGGAGGCATGGACTAGATTGTGTGTGACTGGTTTAACAGCATGTTTTGATCATGTGAATCATTTAGAGGCCTGTAAAATATAATACAGCAGGGTTTCTAGGGTTAATAGTGAGTAGGCAGCCTGGGTCTTAATATTTGCTTTAGTTAATCAGTAATAAATGAATCAAATCAAAGTGAGCTCATAAGTGCTGTGTGTAGTTTGGCGTGTGAGAGACCTTCTCCTGTGTTCACATTCAGTGTTTGTGCTGGAGAAAGGGATTCTGTGCTGTTGTTTTTTTGGGAAGAATGATTTGAAAATGAGCTGGATTTGACTAATACGTGTGTCTGGGAGACGCGGCGGGACGATTCCACCACGGCCTGAGTGGAAACAGATCACAGCGCTGACTCTGTTTCTGTGTGCGGCTATGCAGTGTTAATCACATTTTGGTCATATTGTTTGTTATATAATACCTGAATTTTGTTTTATTCTATTTTACTTTTATTTAATTTTACCTTTATTTTATTTTATTTTATTCTCCTTTATTTTATTTTATTTTATTTTATTTTATTTTATTCTACTTTATTTTTATTTAATTTTACCTTTATTTTATTTTTATTTTATTTTGTTTTATTTATTTATTTTTATTTTATTGTATCATCCATATAATCAGCTGATAGTTAAACAGTTTAATATTAATAATATTAAAGGGACAAAAATATTAAAAGGAACAAAAATGTTATCTGGTATATTTATATATTTCTATTATTAGTTTATTATAACTAATTTGTATTATTTGATATTTTTATTTTCTAGTGATAATACAGAAATATAACAATAATAATAATAATAATAATAATAGAAGTAGTAGTAGTTTTTTTTCCCCTGTTGTTTATGTACAGTTTGTCTTTAAGGACATTTCTGTTTACTTTAGTGTGATTAAACCATTTGTTGGACATAATGTGGCATGATCCAGTGTAAAATCTAGTCCTGAACACAAACCATTTATTAAACTATTTTTATATTTTATTTTATTTTATTGTATTTTATCCATATTATCATCTGATAGTTAAACGGCTTTCTATTAATAATACTAGGGCTTTTTAAATTATTAAAAGGAATGTAAAATTTATATTTATTAAGTTTTTATTTTATTATAAATAATTTGTACTATTTAATATTATTTATTCTATTCTATAAATTATTATAGATTTATTTATTCTATTGATTAATAATAATAATTATTTTCTTTTTATCTATTTTATTTTATCTGTATTATGTAATATCATTTTTCTATTGATGATGATGATGATAATAATAATAATAATAATAATAATAGAAGATGTTAATATTACTATTTTTCTGTTAAAATATATTTACAGTTTATCTTTAAGAACATTTCTGTTTACTTTAGAATGATTTAAATCATTTGTTGGACATAATATGACATCTAGTATAAAATCTAGTCCAGCTTTTATTTTTTAAATTTAAAATTTAATTTAATTTTATTTTATTTTACAGCCATTGAAGGAACAGTCATGAACAAAGAGTCTTATGAGCTACATTTTGCAATTCATTGCACTCTTGTGAGTTATTGTTTAAAGAAATTGAGAATTAATAAACCAATCTGCAAAATAATTACGAAAATGCAGCATTATAAATAAAGAGAACTTAGTTGATTTGGTTTATGCTTATTACTTAAATCAGTGCTATTTTGCTGTAAAGCATGTAAACCTCAGAATGAAGTCTCAACTAGACTGTAGAACTTAAATGTAAAATGATGCATGCAGATCATAGTTACTTTTTTTCTGCTCTTGATTGCTAAATGAGTGCAGCTAAAATCGCCTTCTTCTCATCGAGTAATTCGTGAACCCTTTACGTGGTGAGAATCCTGTTATTTCCACACTTAAGCTTGTAGATTGTCAGCTCTGGAGCGCTCAGCGGACGAGACTCGTTGACTTTGACGATGATCTGTTTATTATCGGGATCCCAGAGGAAATTAAGCAGGTGAGAGACAGATTTTCACGGTCTGTCCATCATAACGTCATTCACATCTGTGCTTTACTGTATGGCGGTGATGAGAAGACTCTACAAACTCTTCCCAAAGCAGTTTGAATAGATTGAGTGGGTGCTGTTCAGTCACTCAGAATTGTTTTTGGTCTTTTCCCATGATGTGGACGCATGGATGGATGCTGTTGCCACATTCAACTATATTCCCAGCAACCATGGAAAGTTTACATCAGAGACCTCAATGAGTGAATCAAGCCCTAAAAATCAGTCTTACATCCATTCTGATGGGCTAAAACAGCAAATTACAAAATATATATATATATATATATATATATATTTTAGAGGTCGACCGATATTGGATTTTACCGATATCGATAACTAGGTTGGACCACACTGGCCGATACCGATTAATCGACCGATAGTTTTTAAAAAAAGGATACTGAACGGAAAATAAATAGTGCTCCACTAAAAACAAAACAAACAAAAAAAAGTAGCCTACTGAACCATACTTTGTAAATGAATACAAATATTAATATTAATTATACATTGATCATTACAGTTAGTTCATTGTTCATTAATGTTAACAAAAGCAACAAAATTTTTTAAAATACATCAGTGAATGCTGAAATTAACACACTAACAAGGAACAATACTTCTATTCTACAGCTTTTATCAATCTTAATGTTACAAATGGACTCATATTGCGAAGTGTTACCGTTACATCAACAATCAAGCTGAAGATGGCCATCTTTAAATATCTACACAAAGGCCACAGTACTGAAATTGCATACATGTGGATATTGTGTACTTTCACAATTTAACTGCTTCTATTCTAGATCATTTGTGGTTATCTAATCAAAATATAAAATATGTTAGTCACACAACGGGCAAAAGTACAGCACCGCGTCTAGAAGAACTCGCAGCTATCCGGTATCACACACACTGGACACGTCGCATTCAATTCAAGCGGCGTCTACAAGACTTTATTAGATCATCAAATGGGCAAAAGTATACTGCTGTCATTTCTCTACTAATGCAGCATCTAGTCAACAAATTCATCGCTTAGTAATGACATGAAAACATGCACTACAGTACACACCGTTTCGTTGTCGATGTTTTAAATCCACCTTTGAAGTGTCCCGCTCTGTGCAGCGCGTCTAAACAAACAGCACGTGCTGTCAGTGATTTCCGCCACTAGAGGCCACTCTTGTGCTGTATAATAAAGACTATAGGGACTTTGCTGTATAATGACGACATTCTCAGCCGCTCCAGCAACGGACCCAACCTGGAAAAAACTATCGGCATGGATTTTTGCCGATAACCGATAGTTCCGCCAATCAACTATCGGTGCCGATTAATCGGCAAAACCGATACATCGGTCGACCTCTAATATAAATATAAATATATATATATATATATATATATATGTAACATACGTATGTACTATATATATATATATATATATATATATATATATATATATATATAAAATTATAACACACACAAATCATTTTAATATACATTTGAATAAGTTTTTTAATATAATATATTTTAAATTTTATTTTACTAGTAATTTACAGCAAAATAATGATGATGTTATTAATATATTATTACGTTTATTTTAATATTTGAAATTAGTCATAGAAATATATTTAAAATATAAAAATAGTATAATCATTAGTGATGTAGTAAAATGTTTTATTTAAATTAGTATATTGTCATTTTAGTTTATATTATATATTTTTAACATATATAAGACATTTATAATAGAAATACGTAACTGAATAATATTTTTAATTATAATATAAAACCATTATTTTTTTCTTATATATTAATAATAAATAGTATGATGTATGTATAAATAAGTGTATTTTAAGTTATTTTAATTTAATATAAATATTATATTATATTAATTATAATATAACATATTTAACAATTTTGTATTGTATTATATATTAATAATCATTAATTATACAATTAATAATACATTTTTTATATATTTTTTTAATATAAACAATATAATTGAATAATATAAACAGTTTGTTTAATATAAACTTATTTCTTTTTAAATATTTTTATAATATATTGTTATTACATTATGTATATTAGAAATTAATCATAGAAATATATTTAAAATATAAAAATAATATAATCATTTATGTAATATATTTTTTTATTAATCTTTCTGTATTATATTTGTACTAGTAAGTAGTAACATATTAGTATATTGTCGTTTTAATGTATATTTTATATGTAGAATTATAAAAAAATAATATTGGAAATTGTATAAAAATAACTTTTCTCTATAAATAAAATAATAATTGACATACTATGTTATAATTGTTCATAAAAATGTTAGCAGTTATTGATATTTTCTTGCAATTTAGTATTATAAACCATCTTTGTTGTGTTAAATCTGGTCTGAAACCGGTTGTCAGCGCAGGTGTGAAGCTGTTATTTGAAAACAGTTTTATTCCCTGGTGCTGCACTTTTTTAATAACTTTTCCTTCTAAACAAAGCTCAAGTAAAACAAGCTCAGGATGCTGTTAAATTGACCTGTCGCGAGCTATTAGCGTCGTTACGTCTGAGGGGACGAAGCTTTAATTGGCGGCAGGAATGTGAGGTTAACGCGGAGCATATGGGCCGTGCCATAAATACCCATCAGCCCCTGCGCCGGACAGGCTTGAGCGGCTGTGAATGAGGGACGGGACGGGTACAGTATGACCGTGAATAGCAGACGCGGCGGAGCGAGACGTGGCCTAAATGGCTGTTTTTAGCTGATGTTCAGATGATTCAGGAGTCAGTCATGACTTTCAGAATGTTACTGTGTTTGTTTGAGCAGCCAATCACGTGAGTTTGGGGCGGGACTATCTGTCTGTCTGACCAATGGCGCGTCGGGCTGGTTTGAACTCACATATGTAGGTTGTTTCATGTGTTTTTTTCTTGAATGCATTCATATTTTGCTTTGTTCTCTCTTAGTACTTTGCATTTTGTGATATCATGTTTCTCTCACAAAACATGTGCAGGTCATATTTCACCCCGAAATCAAAAGAAAGAAATAGTCAATTATATTTTGCATAAAGAAGAAGCCTACTTTTAGGATTTTTTATTTTATTTTTATTTTTAATTAGCATTTTTTTTATTTTGCATTTTCTTTCTTTCTTTCCTTTTTTTTTTGAGAAGAATGTAAAATGTATAATTTTTTATACAATATATATTTATTTAGCAGTATATGTAATATTTATTTGTGTTTATCTATTTTCATGAAAACGAATACATTTTTATATTTAAATAATAAAAATGTATTAAAAAATATAAAAATAATAAAATGGATATTTTCTCAATGCAATATTTATTTCTCCTTTATGCAAAAAATAACTAACTATTAATTGTTAAATTATCTTTTTATTTGTTTATTCGTTTATCTTTCTTTAGGCAAAATATATATTTTATTTTTTCTTTATGCAAACTAGATTTTAATGCAAAACAATATGTAAAATAGATTTTTTTTTTTTTATGCAAACTGTATTTTTAATGTAAAAATACATTAAAAATATAAAAGGTTTATTTATTATTTATTGTCTTCATGCAAAATATGTTATTTATTTTTTCTTTATGCAAACTGTTTTTAACGCAAAAATAATAATGTAAAATAGGTGTATTTATTTATTTATGTATTTTCTTTGTTGTTTTTTCTTTATGCAAACTATATTTTTAATTTAAAAATTATACAAAATCTGTTTATTTATCGATCGTCTTTATGCGAACCATATTGTTTTATTTATGCAAACTATATTTTTAATGTAAAAATGATTTAAAATGTTTGTTTATTTTTTTCTTTATGCAAACTATATTTTTATTGTGAAAATTATATAAAATGTTTATTTATTTATTACTATTTATAATTATTATTTATTGTCTTTATGCAAAATATGTTATTTATTTTTTCTTTATGCAAACTGTTTAATGCAAAAAATAATTATGTAAAATAGGTGTATTTATTTATTTATTCATTTTCTTTATACATTTTTTTCTTTATGCAAACTATATTTTTAATTTTAGAAATTATATAAAATCTGTTTATTTATTTATCTGTCGTCTTTATTTATGCAAACTATATTTTTAATGTAAAAATGATTTAAAATATGTTTATTTATTTATTGTCTTTATGCAAAATATATATATATATATATATATATATTTATATATATATATATATTTTTTTTTTATGCAGACCACACTTAATGCAAAAAATAATTATGTAAAATAGGTTTGTTTGTTTATTTATTTATTTATTTATTTTCTTCATGCAGAATATGTACTTTTTTTTTCTTTATGTAAACTATATGTTTAGTGCAAAAATTGGCAGATGTTTTTTGTTTGTTTGTTTGTTTTTTGGTTTCTCTGAGGTGAAATGTGATCTGAACATGCGTTTGTTCATGTCACCAGTGGACGAAGTGAAGTAAACACATCCGTACTCGGTGATGTAACCACCTGTTTAATGGATTCCTGGTATTTCTAGTGCGCTGAACTCTGACACGTCACACGCTGAACTTCCTGTCTGTCCGCTCTTGTGCCTCATGACCAATCAGGCCAATCACACTATCAGCTGCTCTGTGTTTGCTTTCTCTTAAGAGATTGTTGCTTTAGAAATCATTCACAGACTGTGTGAACGGATCCTGTCCGGATATCATGTCACATGTGCCGCGTTCTTCACCCGACACATCATGACTAGTGTTTATGGAAAAGAACCGAAATTTGCCAAGAACTGTCCAAATGTTCTATATTTTGTCCCTGAAGTCCATTAAGAGACGACCGGAAAGAGAAAATGATCTGATTACCCAAATGAGTTGAAATCATGCATCTTGTACTCCAACTTCATGAAAATAAATACATTTTTCTGTTTAAATTCTGCAAATGTATCAAATGTATATATTTTCTCAATACAATTTTTCCTTTATGCAAATATATTTTTAGTGCAAAAAATATCTAATTATAAATGCATTATTTTTCTTTATTCTATTCTGTCTTTATTCTAATCCATTTAATTGCGTTTATAATAGTTTTTTATTTATCTGTTTGTTTATTTGTGTTTTTAATATTTAAATTGTTATATAAACGTGTAAAATTTAAATATTTTCACTATGCAATATTTATTTGTTACATTATATAAATGTACAATTTATGTATTTTCACTATGCAATATTTATTTTTTTATATTTTATATTCTGTAACTATATTTAAATGCAAAAAATGATGTGAAATGTATTCAGTTTCTTTATGCAAAATACATATTTTCTATTATGCAAACTATATTTTTAATGAAAGAAATAACAAATATTTTTTTATTTATTGATTAATTGATTGATTTATGCAAAATATATATTTTATTTTTCCTTTATGCAAACTATATTTTTAATGAATAAACAAATTAGATTTATTTATTTTTTATTTACTTTATATATTTATATCTAAATTATATATTTATAACTATATTTTTAATGCAGAAAATGTAAAATAGGTTTATTTATTTACATTTTTAATGCAAAATAATTATTTAATTTTTTTAATGCAAAGAAAGGTATATAGGTTTTATTTATTTTCTTTATGCAAACTATTTTTAATGAAAAAAGTAACGTGAATTAGATTTATTTTCTTTATGCAAAATATAGATTTATTTTTTCTTCATGCAAACTATTTTTAATGCAAAAAAAATGATGTAAAATAGGTTTATTTATTTATATTCTTTATGCTGAATATATATTTATTTGTATGCAAACTATTTTTAATAAAAAAAAATAATGTTTTAAATAGGTTTATTTATTTATTTTCTTTATGCAACTATATATTTAATATTTTCTTTATGCAAACTATTTTTAATGAAAAAAATAAATTAATGAAAAAGTAACAAATTAGATTTATTTTCTTTATGCAAGCTATATTTTTAATGAAGAAAGTAGCATAAATTAGATTTATTTATTTTCTTTATGCAAATATATATTTATTTTTTTCTTTATGCAAACTATATTTTTAGTGCAAAAAATAATGTAAAATATATTTCTTTATTTTTATTTATGCAAAATATATATACATTTTTTTTCTTCGTGCAAACTATTTTTAATTCAGGCCGTGTGAAAGCGATCTTGATCCTGCCGCGTTCTTTACCGACGCATCATGTCTATTGTTTATGGAAAAGAACTGAAATGTGACTGTCCAAACCTTCTATATTTTGTCCATGAAGTCCATTAAGGGAAGACCGGAATGAGAAAATGATCTAATTACCCAAACGAGACGCTTGAAATCATGCATCATGAAATTGACACATGCACATGGAATGAGAAACAAAAATTTCTATTACAAACACAGTGTTAGCATGTGAACAGATGACTGTAAGCCGGTTATTCAGTGCGGTTTGTACCCTCAGCTGCTCCAAAACCCAAAAACCTGTGATTTATTACCGCTGCTTCTGTCAGACTAAATATTTACCCAGCATTCCCCAGCGGCTTACAATAACAGCCCGTTCATCGAGGGTCCGGCACAGCGTCCGTGACTCGTCTTCGCTAAAAAAAATGACGAGAACCACCTCAAACAACTAGTTGTGAAGCCTGTCATCCCGGGTCGGGTAAAGCAGCATGACTGTGTGACGTCTATTGCTCATCCGCGGAGAATGCAGGCAGACGTGATCGCTTTCAGACAGACCTTGATCTCTTGTGTGGAGATATTGGGACGGACAGATGGACTGATCGTCTGGGTTCGGTCATTGATTACGGGGTCGTGACCTCTCGTCAGACCCACTCGTGTCTCGTGTTCTTCAAAGGCGTGAGGTGATGATGTCTTATCGTCTGTGTGATGTTCGACCTCCTGACGTCATCGTGCCCTTCAGAACTGATCAGATCCATCTCTGACAGGTCCTGTATGAATCACAGCTCTTATTGGCTTAATATGATTTGATATCGATCGACATATGGCGATGCCTCTTTTCATTTACAATATTGTTTTATAATATTATAATATATATGCATTATATTCTTTCAATATTATTTTGTTATATTTTATTAATTACAAATTATATTATATCCATAATAATATATTGCATTATACTACCTGGTTACATGGTTACAATTTTTAAAGAGTGTAAAACATTAAAACAAAAATACTTTTCATTAGAATATTATGTTATGATATTGTAATATATATGAATTATATTCCTTACTAATTGTTTTTTATTTTATTTTATTTTATTTTATTTATTAATAAAAAATACAAATCATATCCATAGTATAATATTGCATTATGTTACCTATTCATGGTTAAAAGTTTTAAAGTGTAAAACATTAAAAAAAAAATACAGATTGATTGTAAGTTTAATTTAACATGTAGTGCATTGCAATATGTTAAATTATTTATATGCTAAATAAAACCAATTTCATGTGCTGTTTAATATAAGAGTTAATATAATAATTTGTGTAATATATAGTATTATACAAATTGTACATATATATACATATACATATATATATATATATATATATATATATATATATATATATATATATATATATATATATATATATATATATATATATGAAAATATTTAATGCATTACAGTATATAAAAATATTTATCTTATATATGTTATAAATAAAATGAAATAAACAGATAAAAATAATACATTAATTAAATAAATAAAATGAATTATAAAAATAAAGCAAATACAATAAACAAAAATGCTAACATAATTACATAAATAAAATAAATGAAGTAAATAGACCTAAAACATAAACAACAAAAAATATACATACACACACACACACACATATATATATATATATTGTATATGTAATGCATTAAATATTTTCATATATATATGTATATGTATATATATATATATATACATACAATTTGTATAATACTATATATTACACAAATTATTATATTAACTCTTATATTAAACAGCACATGAAATTAGTTTTATTTAGCATATAAATAAACATATTGCAATGCATTACGTTAAATAATTTTTTTAATGTATTATATTTATACTCATACTCTTTACTCCAAGTACATTATTTAAGTTATTTAATTATTTACATAAGTAAATAGACACAATAAAATAAAAAAATAATAAATAAAAACAGATTCAAAATGTTTAAAAAAAAATACGTAAAATTAAGTGAAATTAAATAAATTAATAAAAAAAAATTGTTGGTAGTTAAGTAAAAATAAGATAAAGTTGAAGATATGCATATATGTAACTTATTTAGATGTATATATTATATAGCTGAATATTATATATATATATATATATATATATATATATAGTATTTATACTCATACTCTTTACTGTAAGTACATTATTTAAGTTATTTAATTATTTACGTAAATAAGTAAATAGACACAATAAAATAAATAAATATTAAACAAAAACAGATAATTAAAAAAAAAGAAGAACAAAAAATATATAAATGACTAAAATAAATTAATAATAAAATAAAAAAAATAGGTAGTTGGTAATTAAATTAAAAAAAAAAAATCTTAAGTAGTTTTTATAAAAAAAGAAATAACAACACTGATTTTATACTGATTTTATGTATTACATTATAGTACTTACCAGTTCATGGATTATATAGTATAATGCATTAAAACACATAATACAGGATATGAAGATAGTTATATGAATGAATAATTTTACAAAGTATAATGCATTAAGCATTTTTATTTATAATTGTAACCACAATTTTAATACTTTCTGTTCTTGGTTACTTCATATGATTATGATCCCTTAATGATATAAAACACAAAACTGGATGTAGATCATGTATTTTTAATGCACTTTACTCTTTTAGAAGTGTAATAATGCAGTAAAATGGATTGCAAACTCCTTTATAGAGCCGAGCGCATGATTCCCGTGTCTTCCTCAGGAAGTCTCGTGGCTGTAGACGTATTAAGACGTTCGCTGCTTCTTTGATCCACTTCCTGTGTTAATCTGTTAATCTTTCTGAAGAACAAACACACCCTGAAACTCAACACACGTCCATCTTCAGGAAACTCCAATCAGCCGATCCTCACGTCTCATCAGCTGGCAGGAGGTGTAAAACACTCACAAGGGTTTGGTTCCTTCCTTCAAACGGACCGATAAAGTTAACACAAGTGCGTTCATCTCAGGAGGCGTTTCTGTTCGCGGTCGGGACTCGCTTGAGTAAAATGAAGCTTTGCCTCATTAAACGCTTCTAATTGTCCTGAATGATTTATTCTGGCTTGTTCTGAAAGGCCCCGTTTAGTCAGGAAGAGATCGTCTGACCAACAAACATAACAGTTTTGTTTTTACGTGTCATTTAGAGGCGAGTTTTTATCACTTTACATTAATATTATGCATTATGTATCATGAACTAGCAGTGAAAAGTAATTTTTTATTTTATTATTATTTATTAATTTTTTTTACAGCATTTGTTAATCCAAGATAGTGCTAATTTATAATATATGCAGTATAACTAAATTAAATTGAAATAAAATAAAATAAAATGTAAGTTGCTTTGGATAAAAGTGTCTGACAAATGTGTAAAAAGTTTTGAAAATTTGAATATTTAAATATTTTATTAATATTTTGAATTTGAATTAGCTTTTATTTTTATATTTTAATTGAAATTTTAGTTGGTTTACGTTTTAGTATTTAGTTTATGTATTTTATTATTATTTTTTAAATGTTTGCTTTTAGCTCAGATTTAACTAAATATCAAACAAAAGCATATATTTATCAAATAAATAAAAAAATGTAATTAAACAAAATGAAAAATAAATAAATGACAAACAGTTAAAAAAAATCATAAATTAATTAAAAAAAAATAAATGAAAATGAAATTAACAGATACAATAAAATCATTTATGAATGAAATAAATAAAATAAGTGAATATGAAATAAATACATATAAATTAATCAAATAAAATATAAAATAAAACATTGCTTTGGATAAGTGTCTTACAAATGTGTAAAATGTGCATTGAATTATCTTTTATTTTTATATTTTAATTGTAGTTTTAGTGTATGTTTTTTGTATTTTTTTGTGATTTTTATTTTTATTTTTTTTAATATTTGTATTTAGTTTAAAATTAACTAAACAGATCAAACAAAATCATGCATTTATCAAATAAATAAACAGATAAAATAAATAATAAATTAATAAAAAAATAAATAAATGAAAAAACTGATAAAAATAAATCATGCATTTGTCAAATAAATAATAAAGTGAATAAAATGAAATAAAATGAAAAATAAATAAAATTAAATAAACAGATAAAATGAATCCTAAATTAATAAAAAATTAAATAAATAAAAAAAAACAGATCAAATTAAAAACATAAATAAATAAAATAATTGAAAATGAAATAAACAGACCAAAAAACTGTAAATTAATTAAATAAATAAAAATGAAATAAAAAACCCAGATCAAATTAAAACCATAAAAAAATAAATGTAAGATTTTAGTAAGATTTTATATATATATATATATATATAAAATAAACATAAAATAAAACCATGAATTAATCAAATAAATAAAATTAATGAATAAGTGTTCTCTTTGTATGTATATTTCTATTATATATTTCTGTTTCAACTTAATCTTATTTTTCATTTAGTTACAAAGGCAAATTTTTTCATTTTTGGTTGAAGTTTTTTAACGTATATATATATTTTTTTATTTCAGTTCAATTTTCTCTCTAGTTTTAGTTAACAATAACAACACTGATTACATTAAGATTAACATATAGATCTTGAAATGTTAAATATGTATAAGTGCATTTAGAAATGAACATGAATCATTATTAAGATTAATAAATTATTATAAAGGACCAAGCTGAAACTTACAGTAAAGTGCTACCAGAATAGTTGATACAACTGTAATAGACACTGTAAACAAAAATACTACTGCTACACTACTAAAAAAAAAAAAATAATCTGTTACCCCACTGACTTAAAATGTTTAGTTTAGTCAACTAAAATATTCCAGCTGTCACTTAAATTAGCATTAAGTAACTTAAAATTTTAGGTTGACTAAACTTTTATGAAAGAATTAGTTTTGCAGTGTATTGTACAGATATTGTGATGATCTTGTGCAGATCTGATGACTGTAACCCATCATACTTGATCAGACCAGTGACTAGTTGTCATAGTATGAAGTTGGTGTGTTGTAAACAGCTCGGTTTGTATTAAATGTAGGTGAAGTTAAAGATGGCAGGTGGATCTGAACACATTTGGCTTGAGTTACAGGTTTTTTTCCTCCATCCTCCAGTGAAATGTGGGCGTGCGATGCTCGTCCCGCTGTTGGCGATGACAGGTCGCAGATGATGGACGTCTCTGGAAGCTCTGGCCGGTAATCAGGGCTCGCGGCGGGACGGAAACCCGAGCCGCGGCCCGAACGGCATTCTGGGACGCGGGGGGCCTGAATACGACTTGTCAACAATAATCAGGCGCTTCTCTGTGGGGCGAGCGTTCCCTCGTGCGCGGATCTGCTGGAGACGGAGCGCAGGACTCGTCCCGGCAGAAACAGGGCTGTTTTGTGCTCCGAGAGCTGAACCCTGAAACCCGAGGAGGTGTCGGGACGGATGTTTGATTTAGCCGTGAGCTCGGATCTCTGTCCAGCTGATTCGTGCTAATCGATGGGAGTTTCATATGGCGGTTGCTCACGCTGATGTTTAACGTGGTTTTCCGCTTGAGGTTTCTGAGCGAGATACGAGGAACGGCATTTGAAACGTGTCCCTTCTGTTTTCATCTGTCAGGATTTGATCAGATATTGGCTTATTGAAATATTAGGCTGGTGTTTTTTCCACTCTCCTGAAATCATTTGATGGAAACCATTTTTTCATCCTGTGTTAATGACATTGTTTCTTCAATAAAAACTAAAGTTTAAAGTATACATAAAAATAATAATTGAATTCAGTTTAAGCTTCTTGTTTAAAACGCTTATATTAGCACAATGGTTTTACTATTTTATATATACATATTATATATTTTATATATATATATAAACTACGTTCTTTATTAAAAACAATAATTGTTGAGGGATTAAAAAACGTTTTTTTAACATTTTTTCATTACATTTTTAGCATTTCAGTTGAGTTAAATTTTTTTTATTAAAAACAAAAAAAAAAACAAATGTCATTGGTTTAATATGACTTTTTTTTAGCATTTTAATTCAGTTAGATTATTTTATTTCATAAAATAATACAGATTTTAATTTAATAAATAATTACATTTAATATTTTATTTTATTTTATTTTTGCTTAGTCCCCTGGTTAAGAACCACTGCTCTAATATTATTATTATATATATATATATATATATATATATATATATATATATATATATATATATATATATATTGTTATATATATATTAGGGCTGTCAAATGATTAATCGCGATTAATCGCATACAAAATAAAAGTTTGAGTTTGCCTAATAAATGTGTGTGTACTGTGTGTAATTATTATGCTTATATATTTACACATAAATGAATGTATATATTTAATAGAAATATGTTATTAATGTACAAATATTTTTATTTATATATAATATAAATTCTATAAAAATTATAATAAATACATACACTTGTAAATATTTCTTCAATATATACATGAATGTGTTTGTATTTATATATACATATTAATTACACACAGTACACACACATATTTTAGGCAAACTCAAACTTTTATTCTGTATGCGATTAATCGTGATTAATCGTCATTTCATTTCATTTCATTTAGGCCACAGTCCCCTGGTTAAGAACCACTGCTCTAATATTATTATTTTTTAATATTATTATGAAATCATCTTTCCTTTACAGTGACATACAGTGATGAATCGCATGGCTGTAAGAGCAGAGATAGTTAATAACACATTTTGTGATTTCATGTTGTATTTCGGGTTGTGGAGAAACATAAAGACACTTGACAGACGTCCTTCGTTTGGAGTGTAGTAACTTTAGTGAATTAATGAAGCTGATTCGGCGGTGGGTTAATCAGCAGAGCGGCGCTTCAGCGGCCGCGCGACCAGGTGGAGAAACTCTGATAAAGATGCCAATTATTCAGGAGTAAATTGGTTTGGCGGCGAGAACGGGACGGGGCGTTATCTGGCCGTTCCAGCGCCGTGATTTCCTCTGTAGTACGTCCCGTCACTTGCTCTCACACCGCTGATGTTTCTGAGCTGCGTTTTCTCCTCCGTCTCTCACTTGTAGGCCGTCGATCCGTTGTTTTTTTCCCGTCCTCAGCTGGTGTTTTCACTCTCTTCTGGTTTTCCATCTATAAACTGGCTTCGGTTTCCATCACTCTTCATTTATTTTAACTGAGCGGGGCTAGTTGTCACGACTCCAGTCAAAACTACTCAAGCTGGGTTTATTTTTGCAAGTCACTTTCTGTGGAGACTCAAACTGTGACGTTTTGGCTACAAAAAACAAAACCCCATTGAACACTTCCACTGTTAAAAAACAGGAAAAACAGTTCACAAATGATGTATGTTCATTATTTACTCACTGTCATGTCATTTCAGCACACATACGCTGATATATTTCCACAAAAATTTGAGAATCATTCATGTCTGGAGCACAAACTAACTTGTAAAAGACATTTTTAACTTGGATAAATAAAGGAATGAATGAATGAATTGCTTTGAACACTAATTAAACAAAATTATTTAAACATAAACCGTAATATTTATTTTCTTAATTATTATAAATTATATATATATATATATATATATATTTTTTTTTTTTTAGATTCTATTGTTTTTTTCTGCTGTGCTCACCAATGTATTATAAAAAATATATATTATATTTATTAAATTGTAAATATTTCATTCTATTATTTATTTATTTGTTTGTTTGTTTATTTGTTTATTTTCTGGTCTGCTCTCCACTATACAAAAACAAATATATATTTATCTAAAAAAAAATTTGTAGCTTGTTTTTTTTTTTTCACCCTGCTGTCAAATGTATTAAAAGTGTATTCATATTTATTAAAATATAAATGTATTTTCATTCCATTTATTTCTTTATTTTTTCTGGTCTGCGGTCCACTATATATATATATATATATATATATATATATATATAAAATAAACTAAACAAACAAATATATATTTATTAAAACATAATGCACATATATATGTATGTATGTATGTATGTATGTGTATATATATAAGTAACCAAAAACAAATATATTTGAATTTAATTTATTATTTTATTCCATTTATTTATTGTATTTATTATTTATTTTTATTCATTTATTTTTATTTCAAATTTTCAATTTATCTATTCATTTTTAAGTATTTTTTTATTTTATTTTATTTAATGTTTTTACTTTTGTATTTTAATTTATAATTTTATTTCAGCATTTTTATTTTATTTTTATATTTATTTTTATATTTACTTTTATAATTATATTTAATTTTTTAAATAATTATAAAAATAATAATTGATAAAAATAATGAATTCATTTTACTTGATAATTCCACTTATTTTCTTTCTTTCTTTCCTTCTTTCTTTCTTTCTTTCTTTCTTTCTTTGTTTTATTTCAATATATTTCATTTTATTTAATTATTTCATTTATTTCATATATATATATATATATATATTTATTTTTTTATTTTTTATTTAATGTATTTATTTCATTTATTTATTTAGATTTCATTTTTCATGTAAATATAATTTTTCATTTAATTTAATTAAATTTTATTATATTTTATTTTGCTCAACTTTTCCCTCTCCTGCTAATAAAAGTGTCAAAACCCTACAGAATACCACATACACTTGACATATATTAGTGTTAGAGCTCACGTAGGCCGCCGGCTCTTCCTGCTCACCCTCCATTAGATCGTCAGACCTCCGAAAAATCATTGAGGTCTCACCACACTGTCTTACATAACGAGCTGTTGAGGCCGAAGTCTCGGGTGGTCCGGTATCTGAACAGACAGAAGGGTACGAGAGGGTCTCGCTTCAAAAGAAGTGATGAAAGTTACCCGCTGGTTTGTCTGCACGGCACTTAAAAAGGGTTTTTGGCTTCTACATCCGTTCTCAGTTCTTGTGTTGATGTTGAATGTGAGAAACGGGGTGAGGGATGAATAGCGTGTGCCCCGCTCCGAGCGACGTTTCCAAGAATGAAGCGGTTTTCGGACTGGAGTGTGATGTTATTTTTCGCTGGTTTTGCAGATGGAAAGCGTATGGGCCGCAGACGGCGGCTATGAAAGCTCTCTGTGTGTCTTCTGAGAGTATTAATGCAGCGCAGGTCTCGCCTCCTGCTCATCCAGACGTGTTGAAAGGTCCTCCTCTGTCTCTCTAATATGTGGTTTGGTGTGTTTTGTTTCAGGTCCACACCAAGTTTCACTGCCGTCAGGCCCACGCCGCCGGATCCGACACGTCCTGCCTCACGTTCTCCTACGACGGAGTAACTCTAGCATCTCGAGGAGGTTAGACCAGCCCTCGTTTCTCCATCTGTCTGTATTAGGTCATGTATATGTAACAGTTTTTTATTTATTTTTATTTATTCATTTATTTTTTTAATCTTTGTTCAATAGTTTATTTATTTTTAATTTATTTTAATTTTGTATTTCTTTTTTTTATTTAATCTTTTTTATTTAATTTTATTTAGTTAAATTTTATTTATTTATAATTATAATTAAATGTGATAATTCATTAGTTCATTCATAATTATAATATTTATTTTATTTGATCTGATAATTCCATTTATATATTTTTATTTATTTTCATTTGTTTTATTCCAACTGATTTCATTTTTTATTCATTTATTTAAATGTATTTTTTATTTTTATTTTTTATTTCAAATTATTTAATGTGTTTAGTCATTTTTAAATGACTTATTTTTACATTTTATTCTCTGATTATTATCAATGCTGGAAACATTTTTTGATGCTCAGTATTTTTTTGGAAACTGATACATTTTTCAGGATTCTTTGATGAATGTAAAGTTAAAAAGAACAGCATTCATTTAAAATAGAAATTGTATAGAAATTTTAAAAATATTTATTCAATCCATTTTTATTTATTTTAGTTTAGTATTTCTAATTTTATTTCATCTTTTTTATTTATGTCATTCTAATTATATTTAACAATTAATTAATTAATAATTAGAATATTTATTTTATTTTCATGTGATAATTCCATTTATTTATTTATTTTTATTTATTATGTTTTTTATTTTTTAGTTGATTTCATTTACTTAATTTATTTTAATTTATTATGTAATTTTATTTAATGTATTTATTTTTATTTATTTTTCATTTATTTTATTTTTGGTTCTAATTATTCAATTAATTTATTCATTTTTTAATTATTTATTGTTAATTTATTCTCTTATTATCAATGGTGGAAACATTTTTTGATGCTCAATATTTTTTTGGAAACTTTTTTTAGGATTCTTTAATGAATGAAAAGTTAAAAAGAACCACATTCATTTAAAATAGCAATCTTATAGAAATCAAAAAATGTTTATTTAATTTATTTATTTATTGTTAAATAATTTAAATATTTTTCATTTTATATTTTAATTTCTTTCATTTACTTTTATTTAATCTTTTTTATTTAATTGTATTATTTTCATTTATTTTATTTTTATATACATCTGTTTTAATTTAATATTTTATTTCATGTATTTTTCATTTATTTTATTTTTATTTCAAAATATTCAATTATTTATTTTAAAATGATTTATTTTTTATTTATTCTCTGATTATTATCAATGGTGGAAACATTTTTTGATGCTCAGTTATTTTTTCGGAAACTGATACATTTTTCTAGGATTCTTTGATGAATAGAAATTTAAAAATAACAGAATTAATTTAAAATAGAATAGAATCTTATAGAAATTCTAAAATAAAAAGTAATTAAAAAAATGTAATTAAATATATACTTTCAAAAAGTTTAATGTATATAATATATGTATTTCTTCTTATTATTTTTGTTTAGTTACCAACAGTTTATTTCACTGTTTTTATTTTATTATTAATTAAATTTCTGTATTTTTTTCTGATTTTATTTTCAGTTTTTTTATTGTCTAATTTAATTTACTTCATTTATTTTGTTGATATGATTATTTAATGTTTTTGTTTATTTATATTTATTTATTTATTTATAAAATATAATAAACATGTCTTTAAAACTTAAGAACTGCTGATATGGTGAGAAAAACTCTTAGTTTGATATAAGATTATTCATACCATGATATCTGATTTTATTCATACCGCCTACCGCTATTCTGCATTGACCTTGACAGCTGAATATGTGGGCTTTAAATGCTAAAATATATTGAATATGTGAGAATATGCTCGACGCGAGCACAAAGCGGACTTGTGTCCAGATAATGGAGGTCTTGTGTTTAGCGTTACCGCTGGTTGCGGCGTGGAAGTGACCCATGTGTGACTCTGGGGCAAGGAATCACACTTTGAGGAGCGTTAGTCAGCAGCACGCGTCTGGAGATCCCCGAGCGTCAGACTCACGCCGCGTCACGCCTCATCTTCTCTGACTCACGCAGACGGACAATGACGCCGATTCAGCCGCTCGCTCGCCATCGGCGCTTTGATTCGATCCTTCTGGCAGCGTCTGAGCTTCTTCTGTCTCTGTGTTTTCAGGAGACGACACTCTGAAGACGTGGGACATGCGCAACTTCAGGAAACCTCTCGCTGCTGTTTCTGGCTTGACCTCCTTCTTTCCCATGTAAATGAAAAGTTTCATGCACGTTTACACTATGAACACTTCTTAAGCTCATCGTTTTCTTATTGCATTTTAATCTATTATTTTATTTCATTTATTTAATATGTTTGTATTTATTTTTAATTTATTTTAATTTCAAATTACTACATTTATTTATGTAATAATTTATTTAAATGATTTGTTTTTAATATTTATAATATTTATTCTTTGAACGGAAAGGTAAAAAGAACCACATTCATTTAAATTAAATAGATTGGTAAATGATATAAAAATAAAATAAATGAAAAAAATCAATTAAATTTATTAATAAAATAAAAAATAGAAAAATAAATCTATATAATAATATATATGATAATTTCATTTTTTACAAATATGCGAAGAATTTTACTGAGCTCATACTATTTGAGAGACTGCATGAAATATTAGTACATTTATAAAATCATTTTCCACACCCTATGTGACGTTCAAAATATGCAAAACTGCATTTTTCATTTGCTTTTTAATAAGCATGTAGCATATTAACTGTAAAAGGAATAATTAATAATAATAAACAATGATTACAAATTAATCATGTAGTAGTAGTAGTAAAAATAAATAACATTAGTATTTAAATATTCATTTTAATATTAATATGCAACCAGCTTTAATGAGCTCATGTTATTAGAGAGACTGTGTAGAATATTAGTACATTTATAAAATCATTTTTCATACCCTACGTGACACGCAAAATTTGCAAAAACATTTTTAATTAATTTTTATTTAATATGCATTTAGCATATTAACTATAAAAGAAATAATTTATTAATAATAATACACAATAAATACAAACTAATCATGTAGCAGTAGTAGTAGTAGTAGTAGTACTAATATTAAATGAAGTAATTAAATAATCATTTTATAATGAATATGCTAGCTTTCATAAGGTAATAAACACCTTTTGTGACATGCAAAATTTGCAAAAACTGCATTTTTATTTATTTTTTATTAATATGCATGCAACATTTTAATTATAAAAGAAACAATTTAGTATTAATAATAAACAAATACAAATTAATCATGTAGTAATAGTAGTAATAATAATAAATAAAGTTAGTAATTAATTATTGATTTTATAATGAATATGCAAAGAACTTTTATTATTTAAAAGACTGCATGTAATATTAGTACATTAATAAAAATATTTTTTACACTTTCAAGATCATTGAAAAGCTCCTGTGGTCTAAAATATTCCACTCTGTTTTTTGTTTTTTTTAAGAAATATTGATTGAAATATTGTGAAAGTTATATAAAGTATAAAATTTAATTAAAAATGTAATATTTTATATAAAGTATATAAAATTTTACAAAAACTGCATATCAGTTTCTTGATTTTTAAATGTATGATTAATGGGCCTGGAGAAGTCATGGAAATTTCTTTGGTTAATATATATTTTCCTTGTTATGGTTAGCTTTAAAGTATTTCCTCAGATAGAGAACACTTTATTTAACTTTTTGTTATTTTATTACTGCAACTTATCAAATTTTTCATTTAGACAACATTTCAGATTTTAGTTTCAGTTATTTTTGCTTGTTTTTCATCTAATATTTTTTTTGTATTTCAACATTATTTTTTAGTAGCTTTAGTTTTAGTTAATTATAGCAGCACTGGTGGGAACTGTAAGTGTTATCTTAGAAGTCTGTTTACTATTACTCATAAAGGCACAGCCGATTATGAAGTGTACTGTAAGGCTTCTCTTCTGTAACTGTGCTGATGAATGTTTTGTGAACAGGACCGACTGCTGCTTCAGTCCGGATGACAAATTGCTGCTGACGGGAACCTCGGTCAAGAAAGACGAAGGCAACGGGAAGCTGCTGTTCTTTGAGCGTGAATCTCTTCAGAAGGTCTATGAGATTGAAGTAGCTGATACGGTAGGTTTAAAGCAAACTTCTGTGTTTTATGACGAGGAATTTCAGTAACATTTGGAATGCAGCCTGATGTTCAAAAACAAAAACATCTAGTGCTGCTCAGATTGAAGTATTATGGTGTTTTTGTAGGTTTTTGTAGGTTTCTCTGAGTGGTTTGGCTCCTATTCAGAATAGGACGGGAACTCTGAATATAAGAAATTTTTTCTCCAAATGGCCTTTGTAGTATGTGGTGTTCCCAAGGGTTCGGTTCTGGAACCACTGTTGTTTTCCCTAAATATCCTTCCTTTAAAGGGGTCATCGGACGCCCATTGTCCACAAGTTGATATGATTCTTTAGGGTCTTAATGAAAAGTCTATAATATACTTTGATTAAAAATTCTCAATGGTTGTGTAAAACAACACCCTTTTTACCTTGTCAAAATCATCTCATTCTGGTCGAGGTTGCTTTAAATGCAAATGAGTTCTGCTCGCCCCGCCCCTCTCTTCTCTCTGTGGAGTGACGAGCCTGTTTACTTTAGTGGCATTTAGCCACGTTTAGCCACTAAAATTGCTAACTAGCACTTTATTAGGAAAGGCGATCGCGAAGATTCATAAAAAAAAAAAACCCTAATACTCACTTCTGCTGTAAGTGAAGCTGGATCACGAATGATTCGCGTGAACATAGACGGATATATGTAGATCGGGAGGTGCATTCCCTTCACAAACAAACGTAATCTACTGCATCTTCAGCGGCTCAGATGTCGGGAGTAAATGACGACCACTGCGTTCATTGTTACATCCAGCAACACAACACCTCAATCGCTCAATCGGAGATATTCTTGTCTAACTTGCATCCCTGCTCCGGCATTGAAACAAAGAGGTCGGACTGTTACAGCTGATCTGAGGTAAGACGCTCATGTCAATCAACTATCGTGGGAGCGGCCTCTGTTGGTGTGACGCCACAACGACAGGCATCTGAGAACGGCTCGATTTGAAAAAGGGGATATTATTTTTACAGATTAATTAAAAACCACTGCATGGATTTTTATCATTATAGGGTAGATTTGTACATACACTGACAACACACATTAATGGTCAAACAACATGTAAAAGTGAACTCAGCATCCAATGACTCTTTTAAATTATATCTTTCGCAAGTACAGTATAGGGTTAAACCGATAAGCACAATTATTTTGATAAAAATTATAATCATGATTATTCAAAAGGGTAAATGCAATAACATTTCATGTGTCCTTTAACCAGCCTCCACTGACTACACATACACTGACTTCATGTAACCAAACACAATAGATCGTCAAACACAATAGATCTGTTATTGAAACCCGGACAAAGTTTGATCATGGCAGATTTGGTTACACGAGCAGCACAAATGGCTTGTGAAAAAACACACTTTGGCTGTATGACACTTTCATGTAAGCAGATCGCTGTATCCTTAAAGGAGAAAAGCTCTGTTTTGGGGACTTAATCTCTTCACATCTGGCAACCACAAGCATGAACACTAGCAAAGGCTTGTTAGCAATGCAAGATAACGCAAATGCCAAATTAAAAACATGTTTTCAGGATAAATAATGAGCCGGAAAATATTGTGACGATTGTTTTTAATTAATCGAGAAAGGTGGATGTTGCTATCGAGATTAAAATACGATTAAACGTGCAGCCCTAGTACAGTATCTCATACCGCTATTGCGCTGACAATTTTCAGTTTTATTTTTCAGTGACATTTGGAACGCTGCTTGATGTTCAAAAACTAAAACATCTAGTGCAGCTCAGTTTGAAGTGATATCATTTTTATTTAAGTGTCTTTGTAGGTTTCTTGCCATGGTTTGCCTCCTGGCTAAAGAACAGGGCATTTTGCCGTGAATGTAGGAAATTTTTCCTCCAAACGGCCTTTGTAGTATGTGGTGTTCCCCAGGGTTCGGTTCTGGGACCACTGTTGTTTTTCCTGTATATGCTTTCTTTGAGTTACAGTGGGAAACTGCTGTTCTTTGAGTGGTAGGTTTAACACAACTTCTGTGTTGGTGAGGAGGATTGTGCAGTATAGATCAGTGCTTTGTCTTCATTAATATTGCTATATAGTATACAGTAGTTAACATTTGAAGTGGTTCAAAAAAGTTTATCAAAGTTGTCCTAAGACAAGAATGGGTATTGTTTTGGTTTTAGGACAACTTTGATTAAAGTTTTTGATCCACTTCAAATGTTGATTACTGTACATATGATACGGCTATCTAGTATATATAATTATTAGTATATATAAGTATATGTATTATCCAGTATCAAGAACATAAAATGATTTTCTCTATTCATGGGAACTCTGTCCAGTCTTAAATTACTTATTAAGTTCTGTTCTGTCAGATTAGCAGTGCAAATGCAGACAAGAAGTGAAACTTTCCGCCTGTTTGTCCCTTTGGAAGCAAAGGGAACGTCATCTTCCTTCATCCATTTGCTGGAGTGACACACGAGTGACCTTGACAAGCATCCCCGCACTCTTTGAGAGCTTGATTCATCTGAAGCGAGTAGAGTGTCTCTGGGAGCTCTTCCTGAGGTCAGCATACAGGACGACAGGCACATCTGAGTGACGGCTTAAAGCTCCCGTGGCCGTCTGTGATCAAATGTGCTGCTGAGTTGGTTTCTCTCAGTCCCAGCGCTCCGGCTCTAGTCATAACAGCGTAAAGGCTAATGCTCTCCATCCGAGGTTGCTTCTTGTCTTAAAGATGACAAGATGGCATAAAGCAGATGTTGACATCTAGCACACTAAATACATCCAAGGAGTTGCAGCACTGGCATGAATCAGAAGTACATAATATTCTTTGTTTGATACATCACAGACATTTTCCATTTTCTTCTGTCATATTAGCAACAGTGGACGGCTCTTGTTCGCTGAAAATACCTTTGGCCCGTCCAGAGGACTTAAGTTATTTATAGCCGACCTGACGAGCGAGCTATTTACAGTGTTTATTCAGCGCAAGACGGCTGAAGAATTTAAGTGCTGTCTTTATGAAGTGCTGCACCAGGCCGTCCTGAGACAGGAAGAGCTACCAATCATGCGAGTGTAAACACGGGCCGTAACCCCGTGGCGGGGTCGTGCTCTGTGCCGGATTGTGGACACATCTCCAGGCTGGAAAGAGTAAATACTCCAGGGGTGGTTCTCAGCTTTGCTGACTTTTTCACAAGGTGTAAAAATCAGGTGAGACATGTGCGTCCTCCAGGACGCCTGCTGCTCCTTCTACACTGGACATTTGGAATGCGGCTTGATGTCCGAAAGCTAAAACAGATCTAGTGCTGCTTGAATTGAAGTGATATAGTGTTTATTTAACTGTCTTTGTAGGTATCTCGGAGTGGTTTGCCTCCTCTTTAAAGGCTAGAAAATTTGCTATGCATACAGGAAATTTCTCAGCCCGTGTAGTATGTGGTGTTCCCCAGGGTTCGATTATAGGAACTCTATTGTTTTCCCTATATATGCTTGCTTTGAGTTATATCTTTCGGAAGTACAGTGTCTCATACCACTGTTAGGCTGAATTTTAGTTCTATTTCTCAGTGACATTAGAATGCAGCTAGATGTCTGAAAACTAAAACAGATCCAGTGCTGTTTGAATTGAAGTGATATAGTGTTTAACTGTCTTTGTAGGTATCTCAGAGTGGTTTGCCTCCTCTTTAAAGGATAGGATATTTGCTGTGCATACAGGAAATTTTTCAGCCTCTGTAGTATGTGGTGTTCCCCAAGAGTCAGTTCTGGGACCACTTTTGTTTTCGCTATATTTGTTTGCTTTGAGAGATATTTTTCGGAAGTACAATATCTTTTACCACTGTTACGCTGATGTTTTTCAGTTCTCTTTTCCAGTCACATTAGAAATGCAGCTTGATGTTCAAAAACTAAAACATCTAGTGCTGCTCAGATTGAAGTGATATAATGTTTTTAAGTGTCTTTGCAGGCAAACCACTTTGTAGAGGACAAGACATTGTTCCTCCAAACAGCCTCTGTAATATGTGGTGTTCCCCAGGGTTTGGTTCTGGGACCACTGTTGTTTTCCCTATACATGTTTACTTTGAGTTTACTTTGACAGCTTTTGGAAGACCACTATCCTATACCATTGTTATGCTGACGATTTTCAGTTTTATTTTATGTTAGTTATGTTAGAATGTCACTTGATGTCTGAAAACTAAAACAGATCCAGTCCTGCTCAGATTGAAGTGGTAAAATGTTTATTAAAGTGTCTTTGTAGGTTTCTTGCTGTGGTTTGCCTCCTATTTATTAGAAAATAGGAATATAGGATTTTTTTTTTCCAGGTCAAATTCTGTAGTATGTGGTGTTCACCAGGGGTCGATACTGAGACCTTGTTGTTTTCCCTATATATGGTTTCTTCAAGTTATAACTTTTGGAAGAACAGAATCTCATACCACTGTTACGCTGACGATTTTCAGTTCTTTTTTCCAGTGACATGCGGCTTGATGTCCAAAAACTAAAACACATTCAGTGCTGCTACGATTGAAGTGAAATAATATTTATTCAAGTGTCTTTGTAGGTTTCTCAGTGTGGCTTGCCTTCTATCTAAAGAATGGGGAATTTTGCTGTAAATATAAGAAATTTTTCCTCCAAACGATCTTTGTAGTATGTGGTTCGATTCTGGGACCTTTGTTGTTTTCCCTGTATATGCTTGCTTTGAGTTATATCTTACGGAAGTACAATATCTTTCACCACTGTTATGCTGACATTGGAATGCAGCTCCAAAAGTCCTCCTAATGCTCAAATGAATCAAGTGCTGCTCGAATTTAAGTGATGTCATGTTTATGTTGTGTCTTTGTAGGTTTCTCTGAGCGATTTGCCTCATATCTGTAGGATGGGACATTTGATGTGAATATAGGACATTTTTCCTGTAAGTCAGCCTCTGTAATATGTGGTGTTCCCCAGGGGTCAATTCTGGGACCACTGTTGTTTTCCTTATATATGCTTCCTTTGAGTTACGTCATTTGGAAGAACAGTATCTTTTACCACTGTTACGCTGACGATTTTTAGTTTTATTTTCCAGTGACATTAGAATGTGTCTTGATGTCCAAAAACTAAAACAGATCCAGTGCTGCTCCAACTGAAGTGATATAATGTTTAAGTATCTTTGTAGGCGTCTTGCCGTGGTTTGCCTCCTATCTAAAGGATAGGACATTTGCTGTGAGTATAAGAAAATCAGTTTCCCATGGTTCGATTCTGGGACCACTGTTGTTTTCCCTATATATGGTTTCTTCAAGTTATAACTTTTGGAAGAACAGAATCTCATACCACTGTTACTCTGACGATTTTCAGTTCTTCTTTCCAGTGACATATGGCTTGATGTCCGAAAATTAAAACACATTCAGTACTGCTACGGTTGAAATGATATAATATTAATTTAAGTGTCTTTGTAGGTTTCTTGTTGTGATTTGCCTTCCATCTTAAGGATAGGACATTTCCTGTTAATGTAGGAAATTTTTCCTCCTGATCGGCCTTTGTAGTATGTGGTGTTCCCCAGGGTTCGATTCTGGGACCACTGTTGTTTTCCCTATCTACTGTATGTTCGCTTTGAGTTATTTCTTTCAGAAGTAAAGTGTCTGTTACCACTGTTACGCTGACGATTTTTAGTTTTATTTTCCAGTGACATTAGAATATGGCTTGATGTCCGGAAACTAAAACAAATCCAGTACTACTCGAACTGAAATGATATAATATTTAAGTGTCTTTGTGGGTGTCTCAGAGTGGTTTGCATCCTATCTAAAGGATAGGACATTTGCTGTGAATATTGGAAATTTTCCCTCCATGTCACCCCCTTCAGTATGTGGTGTTCCCCAGGGTTTGATTCTGGGACCTCTGTTGTTTTCCCTGTATATGCTTGCTTTGAGTTATATCTTTCGGAAGTACAATATCTTTCACCACTGTTACGCTGACTGTTTTCAGTTCTGTTTTCTAGTGACATTGGAATGCAGCTCCAAAACTCCTCCAAATACACAAACGGATCAAGTGCTGCTTGAATTTAAGTGATGTCATGTTTATTTAAGTGTTTTTGAAGGTTTCTCTGAACGATTTGCGTCATATCTGTAGGATGGGACATTTGATGTGAATATAGGACATTTTTCCTGTAAGTCAGCCTCTGTAGTATGTGTTGTTCCCCAGGGGTCAATTCTGGGACCACTGTTGTTTTCCTTATATATGCTTCCTTTGAGTTACATCATTTGGAAAAACAGTATCTCTTACCACTGTTACGCTGACGATTTTTTGTTTTATTTTCCAGTGACATTAGAATGCGTTTTGATGTCCAAAAACTAAAACAGATCCAGTGCTGCTCCAACTGAAGTGATATAATGTTGAAGTATCTTTGTAGGTGTCTTGCCGTGGTTTGCCTCCTATCTAAAGGATAGGACATTTGCTGTGAATATAAGAAAATTTTTCCTCCAATTTGGCCTCTGTAGTATGTGATGATTCCCAGGGTTCGATTCTGGGACCACTGTTGTTTTCCCTGTATATGGTTTCTTCAAGTTATAACTTTTGGAAGAACAGAATCTCATACCACTGTTACGCTGACGATTTTCAGTTCTTCTTTCCAGTGACATATGGCTTGATGTCCGAAAATTAAAATACATTCAGTGCTGCTACGATTGAAGTGATATAATATTAATTTAAGTGTCTTTGTAGGTTTCTTGTTGTGATTTGCCTCCCATCTTAAGAATAGGACATTTCCTGTTAATGTAGGAAATGTTTCCTCCTGATCGGCCTTTGTAGTATGTGGTGTTCCCCAGGGTTCGATTCTGGGACCACTGTTGTTTTCCCTATATACTGTATGTTCGCTTTGAGTTATTTCTTTCAGAAGTAAAGTATCTGTTACCACTGTTACGCTGACGATTTTTAGTTTTATTTTCCAGTGACATTAGAATACGGCTTGATGTCCGGAAACTAAAACAAATCCAGTGCTGCTCAGACTGGACTGATAAAATATTTAAGTGTCTTTCTGGGTATCTCGGAGTGCTTTGCATCCTATCTAAAGGATAGGACATTTGCTATGAATATTGGAAATTTTCCCTCCATGTCACCCCCTTCAGTATGTGGTGTTCCCCAGGGTTTGATTCTGGGACCTCTGTTGTTTTCCCTATATATGCTTCCCTTGAGTTACATCTTTCAGAAGAACAGTATCTGTTACCACTGTTACTCTGACGATTTTCAGTTTTATTTTCCAGTACCATTTGGAATGTGGCTTGATGTTCGAAAACGAAAAGATATCCAGTGCTGCTGCGATTGAAGTGATATAATGTTTAAATAAGTGCCTTTGTAAGTTTCTCAGCGTGGTTTGCCTCCTACCTAAAGGATAGGACATTTGCTGTAAATATAGGAAGTATGTTGGCCCCTGTAATATGTGGTGTTCCCCAAGGTTCGATTCTGGGACCACTGTTGTTTTCCCTATATATGCTTTCTTTGAGTTACATCTTTTGAAAGTACAGTATCTCTTACCAACATATTCAGTGCTGCAAGGATTGAAGTGATATAGTGTTTATTTAAG